>JABVXU010000061.1:0-203366 GCA_013365365.1 Cruorifilaria tuberocauda
AAAAGCTGATAGCGATCACAAGTCGTATCCAATACCATCATTATAAAATTGATTTTCTCTTAGACTGCTGCTGATAATTTTACGATGGTATTTCATTTTCAAAGCAAGGAGTTGATTAGTATCACGTATCACAATCATGATAGAATTGATAGTAGTAGTAGTAAAAGTAGTTCAACCATGAGTGAATCATCCATCACTGTTCAATAAACAATGTTCAGTGATAAAAATTACACACGACCCTTAATTTATTCATTGATCAATCGCATCAAAAGTAAGTTGATATCTATGCTGATAAGTCGGCAAAAACTGTTTTGAAAAATAATATTTTCATTTTGAGAATTCTAATAAAGATGAAATAAAAACAAAAATTTCCAGATACAATAAAATTCTTCAATTTGAAATCATAAACTGCCATGACAACGGTTATGATAGAATAAAGTATGATACGGTATCTACAAAAGCCTAATTTGTAATGCATGAGAAAGCAAAGAAGAATGAAAGAATAGAATTATGACAATTAGAGGCTTGCAGTTAGACGAGAAATTCGTGGCCATTGCCAATAGATGGCAGTACCGAAATTAAGAATCCAACGCACCAGCAGAGCCAAGCAGCCGATGTAGAAGCCACCTCCAACACTCACAGCAACGTGTGGCACGCTTCTCGTTGATGCTGCGCCGATTACTAATTGCCTGACAACGCGATCCGCGGTATCTGGAATCTCACACAAATCAGTACAAGTATTTTGAGAAATAAAAGTCTAGCCATCGAGTCTTCTACAAATGAACCAGATGAAAATACATAGTATTGGTCAAGTAACTCGAATGCGCCTGACGAAAACAGAAGAAAGAGATTCAGATTAATCAGTTCTTCATATTTCCTTATATATTAGCAACGAATCTGAAACGAGACTAGTCTCCAAAAAGAAAGCTTTTCGAATAATTTTGACTTTATGCACTGACCCACGGCTTGTTTATTGCAGTGAGCATACAGGATGATGGCAGTGGTGAAGAGAATAGTAGGAATAAGATTAAACTGAAACAAAAACATGGCAAGTGACGTGTTGCACGTGTATTGAAGACTGGGATCAATCAACGGTGTCATCAAAGCGACGAAGTCTAGGAGGCTTGCAGCGATAAGTAAGATCATAACAATAGTGTCTGATATTGGTTTCTCCTGAAGGAAGATAAGCAGCTGATAAATGCTCATAAATGAGATTTCCACTGATTAAACTTACCACTTGAAAATATTTTTTTTAATTTAAATACTCTGAAATGAGTAAAAATTTTTAATCTTAAGCAAGAATAAAAAAGAGAAAAATGCAAGTGAAGTGGTACTTGCCGAAGACCACAAGGAGCAGAAATGATCTGAATTATTCAGTTGTTCCAATGTGCCATGAACACCTCCGGAAATCACATCACTTTCGGCAAACAATTCCATATCATTCGTAAACTGATCAATCATATTATCGTTATATGAACAACGATTTCTCAAAATACCCATGTGTCGAGGAATGGCTAATTTCGGTTCACTTGAAATCCGTGAAATAAGCATGGTATCATTACCGATAGTTATGTTTTCTTTTATCGTATCATTGTTATTAGAGTAATAATTATCAGAGAATGAGAGATTCCGCCAATCTAAAAAGCGATTTTTCACATTTCTATCTGCTGTGTATTGCTGTAAATATTTTTCAGTTTTAGTTTTAAAGTTTCTGTAAAAGAAATTTCAATTTTTTAAACAAAATTTATCAAAATTCCAATGAAATAATATTTTCTCCGATTGATTTATTTACAAACAAAATTTCGTGTAATTTTGTACTTTGCTAAATGCTAATGTATGCATATTATTCCATAGAAACGTGTAAGTAATAGCTTTTAATTCAGTGTAACAATTTTACGTCAGATTGGTGGATGAGTACGAGCCAAATTTAGAAATTAATTTATCAACTTACTAAACAAAATAAACGTTCTCGAAAAGCCTATCTTTCTATTCTTTGAAGGAAAATAAAAATATGGACTTATAATTGCAGTAGTGAAGTTAAATTAAAGAAATAGACCGACAAACTTGGGCTAAACAGAGCATAATTAGTAATGATGATAACCAAAAGTACCGTCGTCGTATAAGCAATTCGAAATTGATTCATTCTGCAATGATCAAAATCATTTATTAGTTCAAGTGTTATTATGTTAAATTTGTCTTTCATTGCTACACAAACTGAACACTTTTGCTGCTGAAATACAATTTATTTCAAATGCTTATCAACCAATAGTTTTACGATATGAATTCTGAACAAGAATTTCGAGCAAAATTTCATTAAAAGTCTCGCAATGTCACAACAGTTATTTATCTGTAGCGATAAATAATACAGAAAGGATAAGAGTGTCGTTGAATTTGATAAGATATAAATTAGTGATTAATTCGATACTTCAGGACATAATATTTTCCCATTCACGCAGAGTTACCTACCAACTATTCCAGCATCATTTCATTTTATACGCATAAGGAATCATGGAGTGTATGTCAAACTTTTCATTAATTACTTTCTAATAGCTGACAAGTTAAGCAGCATTTGTGGCCAAGACTTATTAGGCTAATCACTGTATTAATTAATTCCATATTTTATTCGAAAATTTGGAAATAAGCAAATTACTAAGATATAATAATTTAGAAAAGACCTATCATAATGTTTAGCATTGTTAATGGTGAACATTTTCATTCAATTATATCTCCAATAGATCAAAGTCTTTTCTCGAACACGCAAGAATACCTTACTCACTACTACCATTAAAAAGTTTTCTTTTGTTGCTAATTATTTACAATAATTATATATTTAAAAATTGTGTCCCCACTAATTTCTACTGCAACAGCAATAATTTGCAATCATTAAACCACAATCCATTAAACCGTTATGCCAACTTCTCATTAAACCATTATGCTAATTAAAGTTTAGCTTTTGATATCATCACGAAATGAAAACGAGGATTATTCTTGAATAATTGAGAACAAAGAATTGTCTATCAGTCAAATCAGTCGTTAACCTGAGGGGGCATAGCTCAGGGGTAGAGCGCTCCGTTCGCATCGGAGAGGTCTGGGGTTCGATTCCCCATGCCTCCAGCTCACTGCGTTTTCGAGAAATGTTTACCGGTGGAGGTAGTAATGAAATCTACTGCTTCCGGCGTGTATGCAACGTACCAACGCGTGCATGCAGTCTTGCAATTGGTGTGTTGACAGTTCCGGAATGCCGTGTGTCCAAAATACCATCACAATAGTTGTGAAGAAAGCAACAGAGATCATATCGAGAGCACGTTTTCTTCGAAATTAGGTCGTCAGGTCCACATGTCTGTATCCACGGATCTAATTTGCATATTCAAATCACGAACCAAATATATTATCAAAAACGAATCTGACAAACAGGAGCTTGAATACTTTACTTTGTCCATATACAGGAAACTTCCAACATTTGAAGCGAGGTGATTCTGCAGTGAGTAGTCCCAGCATTCAAGTCTTCTTGCTAAACTCACGACTTTATTAATTTTCAAATTTATTAACTTACAATCTAAAAAACTCATTAGTAAATCTTTGAAACGTTCTGCAAACTGACCAACTACAAGAAGAGGTATTTAATAAATAGGAAATTGGCAAGTTTTTTGTTTTGTAAACCGACTAACTTGTATGTCTATAAAAACCACTAACTCTCAAAGTAATCGAAGAATTTGCAAATCATTCATAACTTGAATTATTTAAATTTTACTTAATTTTGGATTATAAAATATCATTTAATGTATAAAATCTACATGAAATTTAAAAACTGATTGAAATATCTCCGGTTATTTTCATCCAGTACCTTGCTTGTCATTCTGTAAGTAAAATAATAAAAAGATTTTTTGCTGTATTAGTAAACATAAAAGTAATAAAATACTCAGAGTATCTTATTCTGATCATCGCGAATTCTCGACAAGAGAAAATCAATTTTGAATCAAAAGAGCAATTCTTTATTACAATTCAATTTCCTTGTATTTTGAGGAATAGCCTAAGTAAAAATTCGATTGAAAATTGGATGCAATGTTTAATCATTGTCTCGCAAACACAAAAGAGACAACAATAATTGCATAGCGACGTCAGTTGGAGTCATGGATTGAGTAAGATTGAAGTGGGACGATAAGGAATGCCGGGTCTGGGACGTGACAGTGATGCTTTTTATCACTTTGGTGGATTAATTAATTCGGGAATGAGTGGAAAAGTATTTTCAGGATGGATTCTAGTGTAATCGTAGATGAACGAATCGATCCGGATGTTTTGGCTGTATGTTGATTTTCAGAATTTAAGTGCTATTCCATCTTAGGATGAACATTAATTTTTCCATTTCATTTTTAACAGTAATGATCATAATGATGGTGATATTCGTACTGTATTATCTTCGTTTAGTATTATTACTACTATTATTCAGATATTGCATACATACGGTTACATTTTAAGTCATCCTAGACCTTATCAAACCTTTATAACGGTTATTCCCGCTGAATTCCGTGATATAATTAATAATAATAGTGATGATAGTTATGATTAATATTTTATTTTAGTGATAACTCCTTTTTTCATACTTAGTTGCCAAAGCAAGTATTTTATTCCTTTTATAGCTTTATCGCTTTATCTGTCCTATACATTTAATGCGGGTATTTTAGTGCAGTCATAGTTTTATTCTTAGAGATTTTGAGAAGAATTAAATGCTAGGAAATATATTGCTGTTTTTTAGTGTCGTTTCAATTAATTTAAAGCATATTAAACTAAGGACTGTCATTTTGAAATTTGTTTGAAAGTAACAAAAGATAGAGATATTCATTGACCGTATGATATTTTTGCTTTAGAACTTGGAAAAAACCTACAATGATCAAGTAGCACGTGGTAGTCCAAGTGCGGTCGCAGTTTATTCCTATGCTCATGGCTTAATCAAATCAAACAACCGTAATGTATGTAAAGGAATCAAATTATTGGAAGGTTATTTTATTGATATTTTGCTCCGTTTTCGACATTTTTTTCAATTTTTTTAGTGGTATATTAGTGTCAAGCAAGTTAATATCCGTGAAGATATGCTACTGTATTTGTAATTATTCTTGAAAACGCATTATATAGATATGATTAATTCTGTTGTGCTCTGATGAAAAGCTATTGGTGTGATGCTCGAGCAACTTATGAATAACGTTTACCGATTGTGTTATCATAAGCACAGTCGATTATGGTATTTTTTTTTCGACTGTGAAAAATAATATTGTATTCTGTTAGATTTTTATGCTTTAGATTTATTGCGGCAAGAAATCGAGGATATATCAAAGCGTGATTATGTATATTATCTTGCAGTAGCTCATACTCGCTTGAAGGTAAAGCTTTCTACTATGGAACTTTTTCATAGCAATTAATTTTAGTGAAAAGTCAAAATTTTAGGAATATGATCGAGCTCTTGCATACGTTGATGTTTTACTTAGTGCGGAGTCAAATAATCGCCAAGCATTAGATCTAAAAGATGTGATTAAGCATAGGATGAAAAAAGGTAAATATCAATTTTTTTTGAAATACGGATTTACCTTATAACTTTATGAAATGACATTTGTGTTGTTCTCTGTTTTAATCTAAAATTCGTTCAGATGGAATCATTGGCATGGCAATATTGGGTGGAGGAATTGCTGTAATTGGTGGTTTAGCGATTGCTGCACTTGCTGCCTCGAAAAGGTGATCTTGTTATGTTTGAGATTTTTTTCCCAAAAATTGCAAAAGTAAGTAGAAAGGATTATCACTATCACTGAATAAGGTCTAAAAAATGGACTTACTTCCTTTAAACCTATCATTCGGAAAACTGAGTTTTAAATTTTAGATCGTTTTCAGAAGTTCTCATTCATAAACGGTGGTGTATTATATGTAATCACTATTGCTTATTTATCGGTCGAAATATTATTAATTTTTTCATTATTTAATCAAGTTAAAGACTCCATATTATGGAATATCTCAGAATGTACGTACTTACAATCTAATCTCAACAAAAGAAAGTTTTTGATTGGGTAGTATTTTGTTGCATGTCTTTATGCATTATTTCCTTATACACTAACAGCTATCTATTTAACTTTCTTCGATTTTTCTTATTATCTTCTATCCCTAGTAATTCTTCTGTTGAATCACTTAAGTTTCAAATTCAATATTCATTTCAAAGTATTGAACATTCTTAAATTTTTTAAGTGTAAAAAAAAAAAACTTCGGTAATTTCGGTCATGTTAACTAAAATTACAGTTATTACAAATTGGCGTTTAAACAGAATGTGATGTAAATAAGAAATGAGAAGAATTACTTAATATTCAAGCATTTGCAATCGTCAAGTGCTGTGGTTTTATTTTTTCTTTTGCTTACTGTGTTTGTTGCAGTGGATAACATGCTTTATATAGCGGATTCTCTTAAATTGCAAAGATAAATGAATACTTTGGTAAGCCTTGTCATTTGTTCACAATTGGGATATAAATAATCGAATAGTATCTGAAACACTTAATGAAGTGAAATTTTACAGAATTTGGGGGAAATGAGGCATAAACACAAGTAAAATACTCAAAACTGAGCGCCGAAATTCTAAGATAAAGCGGTCAAATTGAGGGCAGAAAGATAAGCTGTTCAATATAGCATGCAGCATCTAGAAATATTTTACAAATATTGCATAAGAAATTGGACAATTTCGTAATAATTGTGCGTGATAGTATATAAGTTGCTGAAAAAAGCACATTAGGAATTTCTTAAAACCTAAGGAAGTAATTTTGATTTCTCACATTAAATGAAGCCTAAACGTTATATAAAAGAATGATAATAATAAAAAGACTAAATCAAAAATAAATAATCAGTCTGAATATTTAACAGGAAGAGCACTGTAGTATGTTATGGAATACCGAAGTATTACCAATCACAGTGTAGAATATTTGAGCTGAAATTGAAATTGAAGTGTTCATCTTCAATCACTGATCGCTCACTCAGCTATCACGACTATGACAGCTATACTAATGAAGTGAATTCTTTTTTGTTGTACTTGTAGTGTCATATTTCTCTTTCTATAGGTTTTCTAAATTTCTCCAAATTTTTGGTTCTCAAAGAGTTTTTTAGCTTTTGAATTACTGTGATAGCTTCAGAAGACGAAACCTTGATTATCTACCTTAGGGAATCAGTAATATGTTACTTTTTTTTTATTACTACAATTCATCGTGTTTTGAGAGCAATTTTCTCTTTACTGTTGTTAATTATCATATCCTAACAATATCAAACTTTCTTGTAAATTTTTGATTGGTTCTTAGTTTACTTTCGTAAACGTTACATTTCAATCTTCAAAATGTCACGGATATTTCCGTGGTCACAGTTGTTTTTCTCCGCCTTCATCCTGCAGAGTAAAATTAGGATTCGAGAATGTGCTTGATGATGTTGAGTTGGACGAAATACATGCCACAGCTACTGCTGCTGGTGCATTATTTAGAGCAGTTGGTGAAGTTATAGTAATACCTGTGGTGGGACCGTTGTTCTGCAAACAGACTAATATTAATTTTAAAATCACTTACATGCAGATTTTCTTTAGCTTAAAAAAAACTTTCAGGTTTCTCTTACTTTTATTCTACGCACACTCCTTGTACTTAGTCTGTATAGATAAAAATTGTAACTCAATGTTACATTTTTCACATAAACCAATTAGATAACTTTCTAGGCAATTCCTTCCTGTTGAGATTACAAATGAAGTAAATTTTTTTCCCTGCAAAAAAACCTGCTACATTCTAGAGTATTTCATGAAAATCTATTGTTATCAATGGACAGTTTAAACTATGGAAAGAAGTTTTTTTATATTATTTATCTATAACTTGCCTGTATAGAAACTATGGGAAAATTTGATTCAGCTTTCTTTCGATCGCTAAAATATACGTAGGAAGCGAACAATACACGAATTACCCATATTAGCATCAACGCAAAAGTAAGTGGAGATATGGCATAAATTAAAGCATTTAATCGAATAGCTGAAATGATGCAAAACAAAACAAATTAGTCATAAAGGAAGCAAATTAAAAAAAGAAAAATGTCAACTTTTTGAATTTTTAAAATATTTTTCTCATAACGACTGCAGATATTCATTTAATATATCACTCTCTTGATATCTGATCTTTTTTACCATCCATGAAAAACTACGTAAGTATTTGCTTAGACATAAAGTTAATTCTAATATTTCGTCTATATAGAATTTGTAAGAATTTCTTTTATATAGAATTTATTTCTCCTTCATTGAATGAAATAAAGGAATTCATCAGTACTTCTCGTTATTACTACAGGTGTTGTTCAGTTTTCTCATATCATGTTATTTTTTGACGATATACAGTCTTCAGATTGTTATTTGCAACTTTATCTCTAAAATGATGGCACATTTATTTTTGACTAAATTATTGCTTCATATATTAAACTAACAGTGAACTTTGAAATCATTACTATGAACGAAAGGATAAATCTGCAAAATCTGAATTTTTTTACTTTATTTTGAAAAATATGAATCTTACTGGATGCTTTTGTCGGTAAATGAGTATGAAAGCTGGGCACCCAAGAATTTTTGGGCCATATTATAGTCAAAACACTTATACAGAATAAAATCATCGAAGCTACCAGAGTAAATAGCTGAAAATGAAGAGTATTCATTTGAATTAAAAATTTAATTTGCAATAAACATGTTATAAATAGCAAGAACAAGAAATGTAGATGAAACTGTTACTATTAAATCGTTGGAAATGGTTTCTTCTTCTAAGATTTGAAGAAATAGACTAAGAAATTATAGTTGGAGATGTAAAACCTGAAGGAAAAGGTATGGTAATAAAAAAGACGCTGATTTGAAGCAGTAAGCAATGATCAATGAAATCCCGAACAAAGCGTTACAAATTTCCGCAAAAATTTCTATCCATCCTGTAAAAATAGATAAAATTCGAGCAATTATTTCAAAATACCATCAAAAATTAAATTAATAAATAATAACTGCAAGCATATCAAAACGTGTAAAACAATGATAACAAAATTACTGATAAAAGCTTCTGATGAAGCAACTGTATATTAAGTAGTAGTGGAGCGGAATTAAGACAATTTAGTAGCACAAAGATTTTGGGGTAGATAATTGTTAGAGATAATTGATGGAAACAGTAGCCATGAAATCGTTGATTTCTGAGTAATAAAAAAGCATGATTTGAGAAATTTTCATTTAGTCAACAACTTTAATGATCATTGCAAAAAAAAGCATAAACATATAAGTTACCAAAAGTAATTCCTCGATTAGCAATGAAATCGATCCATCGAAATACATCCCATGCGAATGTTACAATTATGATTAGTTGTAAAGCAGTCTGTAATAAATGGCCATTTCATCAAATAAAGTTTCAAATGAGACTTTATTATAATTGAAATAATACATACTTGAACATGAACTCGTCCAAAACATGTGTAATATTGAGGAGTTGTATGATTTCGAGGTGGCAAATTTGATTTCAAACAGTCGAGTAACATCTTTCTCGGTGTCATCAAGTGTTGCAAAATTGAAAATTACCTCTAATTGCACAAATTTTTATGCCTTGAAAATAAATGATTTAGCATTTCATATTGGAAATTCAGAAAATTCTGCAGTGATAGTTTGAAATTGGTCGAATCAAATTGTATACTTTGCTCACAGATAACGCAGAATTTGAAAATCTCAAAATTAGCTGAAAAATTCGACTGACATTTGCATCATTATCTTCAATCGAAATAATTGTATATTAATAAAAAAAACGATGGTGACAAAATAATACAGAGTGAAAGTTATCGAGAAGAAATTATGAAAAGTTACCGTTACCTTTTATACGAAGCAAGCGATAAATAAATGGTATAACTTTTTTTATGCTTTAAATTGAGATTATTAAAATTATTACAGATTATTTAGTAGATGTGACAATATTTCTTGCACTATGTAATTTCTTATTTTCTTCTCCATACTTTATCATCACTTTCTTACTTTCTTACTAATTATTCCCTTCGCATCTTTCGCGGGCTAATTTCACTATTTCCATTCTCATATTTTTTATTTTCATGAAATCGAAGTTAATAAATGCTTTTAGAATTAACACATTGTATAATATTTTTCGGGTGAAGTGATTTTAAAATTACTCATTAGTAGCTAAGTATAGAATCAACAAAAGTGAATTAAGATAGGAAGAGAAGAAGAGATGAAAGGAAAGACTGGATTAGCTTTAGATGAAGACAGAAGATAAGTTTAAAATGAAAGTTGATGAATAAGTTATGGAGAGTATCTCTAAAGACTCTACAATAAAAGTAATTTTTATAAATGTTTTATTTTAATTTTGATTCGAAAATTCGATTGGAAGACATTTGAAAGATTAAAAACGACGTAGAAACAATGGTTCTAATTTTGTCTAATTCAGTACATGTATACACGCGAATTTTTTTCATATGATGGCGGAGATAAATAATTAACCTCATGAACAATGGTTTATTCAAGAGTTTTCTTAACCAAATTGAAATCCTAATTTTGAAAAATCGAATTTATTAGCAAAACAGTGCATAATTTAAAATTCAGTTCACGTTAAAACTAATAAAAAAGAATTTGAATTTCAGCAATTCAATAAATGTTAAACTTTATCATCAACCTATTTTTTATACGCACATGCAATTTTTTCTTTTTATTTTCTCTTTCTCTCAAAAACTAAATTTGGATAACTTTCAAAATGTCAATAAGCACAAAAATGGTTTGAAATAATGTGTGGACAAAAAGTTACTAGTTAAAAAGATGAGGAAGATAAGGTGATGTAATAAACACAAATGATATGCACAACAGATGTTAAAAACTGATCGATCGATTACTTTATCAAAGTTTCAATGTTGTTTACTGATATTATCTATTTGTGATTAGATCAAGAATTATTTTGGAAATATAAAAATACTTTTCATGGAAAAAAGTTATTGGTGGAGTAATAACTGCAAAAAAATAAGCTGAAATTCTTAAAACAATATACTAATGATAGAAAGATTAACGTTCAGATTTTTATGCTTATATCATTCTTGGAAGACTTTAATCAGTGTAAAAAAGTAATGGGAGATTGTTAAATAATAGAGTCAAATCTATCAGCTAATTTTATCATTTCAAATAATCGATTGAATGATTAATCTTGTGATTTAGTTATCATTTGTCACATTTATTCGGTAATTTTTTAAAATATCTCTCCCATAAACGATGGAATTTTTCCGTTTCTTCTATTGTAATTCTGACTATATTAATGCCAATAACGATAAATTAGCGATAAGATAAAAATGTATTACAATTTGCTGAAAATTTTCAGTTCCTTCGATGTGGCCACCAATTTTGATTATATTGCTAAGAAACAACCGTCGATGTAATTCCGAAGAAATATCATAAATTTGAGTAATTATGAATCTGAAAATTAACTTTTATATGGAGCAGCACAAGTTAAATGGAAGAAGAATTTTTTAATTTTTCCTAGAAAGCACATCGATTAACCATGTCCATTCGTTTTCTTGAGAAGAAAACTTGTGAAATTTCAGCTTCTCGAGAAATTCTTTTGAAAGAAGTTGTTGAAGAATCGAAGGAAAATTGACATATAGCTTCACTCAAAGGCAATTAAAAATATGACTGAGTGAAAGCATTCTTCTTCAAACTTTAAAAATGTCCTGACGAGAATAATTTACGATCAATATTTATTGAAAATTGTGAATTTCACGAGAAAAATCAATTTCTGCTCAAAAAAGTTGCGTTTAGAACAAATGTTAGAAGAAAGTAAGATACGAACAAAGTATGGCGAAATTATTAAAATGGTCCTCTCCGGAAAGATTGACATAAAAGACAATACAAAAAGCTGATAAGCAAGTAATAATGAAAAGTTTTACGGTTAGCTTCACGGATATTGGAAAACTGGAATAATGAATTTACGGAAGAAAGAATTCAATAATCAGATATAAGCTTTCAACTTTCAAAATTTGAAAAAATTCTGTTTTATATTCTAATATGCTTTGGCAATACACCTTGCGTTCCTCTAAATTCATTGGGACTGATTTCCCTCATTTTGGAAGATGGGAACGACAAAGATGAGAATTAGGAAAGTCATATCAAAAACTAAAAATGATTGACGGAAGAGTGAAATGCGGTGGAATGCCGAACTGGAATGCTATTAAATGGTATGTATATGAAAATTGAATTTTTAAATTCCTTATTGTTCAATTCCAGCATATTAATAGAAGCAAGAACGATTCATACTTTTCAAATGCCTCCATAATCGATAAATATCGAAGCCAATTGCTACTGATCAGATTAAAACGAAACGAATTTTATGCTTTAATTTATCATATCTTTGATATAAATATAAATGTAACAGTTATCAGTTTAAGCTTGAGCTTTAAAATGATGGACAAACAGAATAATTGTTGACTTATCAATGGGAATGAAATAATAAATTATTGGCATATTTTTCATGGATTCTTGGAATAAAAAAGGACCAAAAATTAGAAATATCTATTTTAGATTTGTTGAATTCATCTTCTCTAACTTTGATATAACACAAACAAAATTTGAATTAAAATAACAAATAACATTTGGAGAAAACGGACAAGAATTTTTATTCATATAAAAAATGAAAATCCGATGATTTATTCATAAATAATTGTATAAAGAGCCAACAGCTAAAGAAAATTGTTGAAGATTTATATTACAAAAATTCCTTGCAATCAATTAAAACGTTGGCAGTAACCGAAACAATCAGTGTAAACCAAAGTTTTGTAAACGTGTTATCTATTTTTAAACTTTCATATTTTTAAAATTTCAAGATAAACAGTATAAATCGAGAAATGCCATAATTTGAATTTTGAATTCTTATCAGTATTTCCCAATCCAATCAATGAAGTAAATAAGGAACAAAACGAATAGATCAGGTAAGAAGGAAGTTCTAATGAGAAATTAAATACAGGCAGACGCCTCCTGTAAATATAGCAAAAATTGAATTGAATGAAATCGATGGGCAAAGTGCACAGTTGAAGGAAGACAGAGAGAAGACTGAGCTATCTCAGCCAGGCGTCAGTTAATAGCCCGACAATCTCTGCGAAGCCTAGTAACATTTGTGAGCACCTGTCTATTCACTTTCATAAAAACTCTCTCATTTTTCTCGTTGTGAATGAAAGAATGAGGATAGTGAAGTGATATCAAAACAAATAAACATTTTCTCGTCACTTTATTCTGGTATGCTTTATTAAAATAACTAAACAATGTCAAAGCAGAATATTCCAAAGTAGTGACTGAGAATTCGCTGAAATTCGTCCAAAATTTTGTATTCCTAAAATCATTTCATGAATAAATTAACAGAGTATCCCTTATGTTTGATATTGCAAGTTTTGTTTAGCACTATCATTAGGAAATGTAAATTACTCAAAACAAAAATAGATATTGCTAAAAGTAGAATTTTAACAAAAACAATTTACTCGAAAAATTGATGATAAATTTTCGGAAATTTTATTATTAAATGAAAAAACTATGCTTTTTAGGAGGTTTTATTTCTTAGAAAGATCAAAAGGGTTTTAATAATTTATATTTATTTACGAGAAATTATTTAATTCTATCTATTTGACTTCCTATCTATTCTTTTTATTTGGCTTAAATATATTATCAGCATCAGAAAATCTTTCATAAAGTGCTAATTTTGAAATAATTACATTTCTTTTGCATATTTGGTATAAAACAACAGGTAAGAAATTTGTACAGCACTATCGTATGACATGGAGGCTCACATACTTCATTATCAGTAATTAATTATCAAGAAAAGAAAGTAAGATAAAATTTGCTTTCATCCAAATGTAAAATTTTATGGAGAAGGCAGTAGTATTTACTGCAATTTACATAATTATAAATGTTTCGAATGATTGACGGATATTCGATGTGACTTCATTGCTTAATGTTAAAGCATTAAGTGAGACTTTATTTTCATTTGCTGTCCATTGATATTCAAATAAAATAACACGCGGAAAACGTGAATAGCAGAAGAGAATCAGACGGAATATTCCGTATAAGAAAAAAGGAAGAATTTTAAAGAGATGAAGAAAACTACTGCAGTTTTTACATTTACCATTCCTTGCATGCTCTCTTTATACTGTTACTCTCAGATATTTTAGAATATAAGTTAAATATGAAGATATTAAATAATAATTGGAATTTCAGGCTAAAAAGATAAGGTTAAATTCTGATCGATATCTCTTCTCATTCTCGAAATAATGTAAAATGATTGATAAAAAAGAATTTCATATGAAAAGTGAATAAAAAACATTTAAAATTACAACAACAAATCAGCTGGATATTGGAGAAAGTTTCGTTTCAATTCGTCCCTAATTGTCAGCATTTTGCTTTTCAATTCATGAGAGAATGCTTTTCCCTCTGGCAAATTTGAATTTCTCCTCAAATAGTTCAAATTGCAGAATATTCTTGTGACAACTCTTATATTCTTCAGAATATTTCCTGCCAGCCTACAAATTTCATCCCAAGGTTGAGTTGGTTGAATTGGTGAAGCGAAATTAACCTCTCATGACATCCTTTTCAGATTCAATACTTGCAATTTCGTCTCCTAAATTTCAATTGTCCCTGTCCCGATTCAGTCTCTATTATTAATAGAACAATGGTAAGTGTCATTTGATGATGGAATACTTCGAGACCTATGCAAACAAGGCAAATATCATTGATAACATGATATGTGCAGCAGAAAAAAGAGGCCTGCAATAGTATGAAATGCTTAAAGTCCAATACACGTAAATCTTGTTTATAGCATTTATTGACGGCATGGTATGTGCAATAGACGGAAGTACAGGTTACAGTAATAGCGTGGAATGCTTATTGGCGAAAATATTTAAGACATTAATGGCATTAAGCTCATCTGAAATTCCAAAATAATGAATAATAAATACATTAATCGTAAGCATTCTCATGCAACTCTACCTGGATAATCGTTATTGTTATTACCGTTCTATTTACTACCAAATTTTAATAGCAATAAATTCCCATACTTAAATTTCAATGCTTTAATAGAGTGCTGATTTTAATGATGCACTTCTTACATTCTAGAAATTTCGAGAATTAATGGCAAATTTAATTAACTATACTCTATAATGACAATTATATAGCCTGCTTATTAAATTATGATTTAATGCAACTTCAGAAACATACTGTTGAAAAAACATAAAACGAAAAAATAGAGCTAGTCGTACTTTTAATAATTTGAGTTAGCTTAATGAAGTACCAATAGTTAATAATTCGTTTTTGTCTGTTTTTTACATGCCAGAAGTTCAACCCAAGTTCCTTTCAAGAAAAATATTTCGAATTTATATTTGATCCGATAAGTTTGATGGTTCATCAAAGAGTTATAACAAAGAAAAGAGATAGCTTAAAAAATTAATGGCTTTTTTCTATAAATTATGCAGATATGAATAAATCAATTGCATGAAAAACACTTCACATAAAATAAGCTAATTAATTGGTTCTTTATAACAAATAAAATAGCAAATTGATTCACTCATATACTCTGATCTTTTCTTTATTTGCTTTTTTTTGCTTGGAAAAATTAAAGATCTTAAATTAAAACGACTATTTGACCGATGATATTTCATGCAAATCAGTTTTTCGATTTCAAAGTAATGAGAAAAATGATTCCTTTGTACTCGTTTTTGTCTGAATTAAAGAATTCAACTCAGATGTAATCATATTTCGTTGGTATCCCTCGCCCCGGTAATTTCTCGAAAGCTATCGACCACGAATGAATGTCCAGCTATTGATGCGAAGGGACTCGACCGAACTTCGCAGAGGTTCGCTTCTTCAATGTTTATCAATAAATCATATGCTAGAAGCGATGACTTAAAGAAACATAGTATTATTACCGAAGATGAAATCATTGATGACATATGCAGCAATTTAACCTTACATATTTCCTCAGTCCCAAAGACAAAAGAAAATTTTATTACAAGCATCGATCACAGCGGATAACTTTATTAATAATACAAAAATTCGTTATTGTACGAAGAAAGAAAAAATATTATATGAGGAATGAAAGATAAAAACATAGGTTGTTGATAACTAGAAGCTAAAAAGTTAATAGCTGGAACCGGAAAGTTTAATAATGAAATCAATCTTACATTTTCAAATATACATCCAATGTCGCAGTATTACCGAAGTTTAGAAGAATTATGAAATTAAAATACATGCTTACTAGAAATCTACAAGGAAATAAAAATTCTTTAAATCTGATAAATTTGGTAAAATTTTATTTGCAAGTGATAAACGAATAAATTAGTAGCATCTTGTGATTCACTTCTATTTCAACGATTATTAATTGAACTTTTTCATAATTTCAGCTCCAAGAATACAGTGAAATATACTGCTGATAGAGCAGCGAAATATAGGAGTAATAATAAACATTGATATCTTATCGAATTTATGCAATACTGATAAGATTATCAATCTATGATGATTAACTTTAACTTTTTTGATTTATTTTCATATCATATCACATCGTAATTTCATTGCTTTATCAGTAATGAAGTTCGAACGCCTAGCAATATTTGCATCCTCTAATAATTATAGCAAAAAACATTTTAGGAACTGTTCCATTTCTGTTTGAAATTATCTTTCTGCTGCGCAGATTTTTTTCATATAAAAGTTTAATTTTTACTAATTGATATAATTCTCGTACTGTGAAAAAAATTTCTCCTATGAATCAAAGTAACATGAATCAGGCCGAGAATATTATTTGATCAAATTCAATCAATCCTCAATATATATGTAAACCAACTTTTTTATTCCATGTGCTTATTTTAGGCAATGCTTCTTTTATTTTACTTTATAAAAACGCTTTTCCGTTTTCCCATCAGTCAGCAATATTGAAGCATACTTACAATAAACAGTTAAATATGGAAGGAAATTAGCACTTTATGAATAATTTCACTTTTTATCAAACCGCATTATACAATAATCTATAAATATTCCGTTTACATTTCATGGTTTCATGGAGTTCGTAGTAGTTTCATGGAGCTCTCCATTAGCAACAGCAATAAAAAATTAATTTCACTGGAATGATAAAAGTTCTACAGCAAGAGAGGAAAAAAATTTTAGCTAATAGTAATAAAGCCACAAGCATCAATTTGACTGTCAGTCCGTTGATTCTCTACCTGAAAATAAATTAATAAAAAACGGTGTTGAATAGAAGGATGATTGGTGGACTACGTGGAAGCATTTAATCCACCGGCAATCGAAGAAGAAATGATTGAAGAAAGAGAAATAAATACTCGTAATTAGCTAAGAAATTAATTACTAAAAGAGTTTCTGAAAGCTATCTAAAGCATTACTATTTTCTCCATAAGTAACTACTGCTTTGACATTGAAATTCTCTGTTACATGAATTTCTCTTTTCCGGTTGAATAAAACAACTGCTATTGCAACTGAACGTAAGTGAAACTGCTGTAATTAACTTGCTATTTCTGTAGAGAAGTGTACTTTGTTTTCACCGATTGAGAAAGAAAATATCATTATCAAAAGATTAATAAATAACCTGATATTTCCACCTTCATAAAATCTTTTCTGCAAACTCATGATAATATTACCATTACTTGGGACTTGGGACTCATTATTTTATAATTTTTTGATGGATTTAACATATAAAGCCTCGTGATTATCAATTGCATTCCATATTAATAAACTAATAGAGATAGAAAAATAGTTACCGAAATTACCGAAGATAACAGGACGATTCTTATCATCATATGATATAAGACTCTCCGATCGGAGAGAGCAATGTTGGCCAGAAGATTCTTCGGCTTTTGATCTGATTAAATTCCATTTCCATTTCCAATACAATGTAATCTTCATTAATATCTGATAAGAAGAAGCTTATAACAACATAGAACTAATAGAAAATAAAGAAGTTAAAGGATAATGCATGAATAACTATTAAAATAGAAATTTCAGAAAGTTTTTACCATTTATGGATAGTATCCAAAATCTCTTACGACTTTTACTAGTAAAACTTTTTTCCCTAAAGGTTTATATGAACCCGTATAAAAATAAAAAATTGGTAGTTAATTAAAAGCTATGTTAGATGAATGAAACGGAATGTTCGGTAATCTTATGAAAAACAATGAGAGCATTACATCTGCCGGATGAAACATTAATTTCTGCTATGAATTGGCGTATACTTCACAAATGGCATATATTAACTTCCAGCGTTACGTAAATTAAATATTAGCAGGGAATAAAAATTATGCTAAACCTTTACATCATGCTATTTTATCACATAATGACAAACTGGTTTAATCTATCATATTATGACAAAAGGCAATTTAAGCAGCCTCAACCATTTTAATATCCTTTTTTGGTATTCTTTTTTTTAGTAAACCAATTTTAATTTTTATCATTCTCTTATTTCATATTTTTCACTCGAAATTATTCGCCTGGTTAAATCTAAAAAAACTTGCTTGAACTTTTATGATAAAGGAAAGATTTTCTAGTTTCGATCTTTTATCAATATACTGGCTTTTGTTATTTTACTTTCGCTATTTCACGATTTTCGTTATTAACTTATATGTGAATGGATTTCCTACATTGATGTTAATTGTATAAATTTTACACTTAAGCCTTTCTTATGCATCATTAACCGGATTAAGCATTTTTCCTACTAATATTAAAAGAGAGTGTAATCCAAGATTTTGAGGTAATGTAAACTTCTTCATTTGCATTTCCGGAAAAGAGCACAGTGAGAGTGAGTTCTGTTTCATTTCTTATCCAGTGAATACATCAGAAAATTAAAAGAAATGCTATAAAAATTTAAAGCAAAATTCTTTATTAATATATAATAATTTCTATGTATTTTGAATATTTCTCCAGTTAGTGAATTTTTTTCTCGTCCGCTCTCTCTCTTTCCCTCTCTCTCTCTCTTTCTCTCTCTCTCTCTTAGCTTTTCATCTCCGTTGAGCAACATTTTTGATGACGCAAAATTTGCTATGTGAAGAATTTTTGATATTACTTATTTTTGAATTAAATACAGTCCTTTGATATTGGCAGTGATAGAACGTGAATAATTTTAGCTTTCTTTGTTGTAAATTTATTTTGATAGTTTGTCAAATTACATCTCTTTCGTGGTTGGATCAATCTGATGGATCCATTTATGATTATCACTGATAAAATAGCTATGCAAACAAAAGAAAGAAAAAGAAAAAAGCAGGATAATCAAATGTCTGCGAAGACTCTTAACACAAAAGAGCATATTTCAAAAACGATTCTAAAAGTACTATTTGTCTTCATAACTATTTGCACAATGTCTGTTTAAAACTACAAACAAGTAAAGTACCCCTTTTTTAATTAAAAAAATTTAAGTTCTAAAATTGATGTTCAATATTTGATGTTTTGTCTTTAGAGAACATTAAAGAAAAATTCTTCCGTCAATTCACAAATATGAAACGAAATTTATTCATATTAATTTTCGAAAGTTAGTTATGCAAATGAATTCGTGATACAAATTCCTCTTATTTGTTAGAAAACCCTACTAAATTTCACTAAAGCGCATTAATTATCAATTCCTTTTCAGATGTCTCTACTTTAAAATATCCTCAAATACTCATTATTTACAAAAGTACATCGCTATTTCTTTATTTTTTAGATTTCATTTTATTTATTGAGTTATTTATTTGTGCATTCCGATATCATAACAAGTTAAATATTCTTGCGTTGCATATAATTTAGCCTTTGTGATTGAAATTTTTTAAACTGTTATCACTTTAAAACATGGAAAGATTTCGTTACTGTTCGATGGGTTTAATCATTGGCTTATTTAAATTTTAATGGAATCTTCATAGCGTACTTATAATTAACTAGCCAAAATTTTATTTGATTAATCAAAAGACATCAGCATCATCCATAATTGCCTTCATTTCATGAAGGAATTTAGAAAGAATTTTCTTGAATGGATTTCAAATTGAAATATGATGTAAGGTCGCATGATGCTGTCCTGGTCATTCATTATTTTTTATGTTAGTTGTTATCATTTCTCATGATTTCCGTTGTTACACAGAAATGTATTATTTGTATATTCATAATGAAATTTTCAAAATTACCTAACTCGAGTTTCGAAACAGTTTCATTCTACATATGTATAACATTTAATAGGCATTATGCATTATATTATTATTTGCTTAATTTTCATCATCTTTAAATCTTTTCAAGCTGCACTTACTTATACTTCAACTTATGTTATTAGAACAAATAATTATTCTTTTTTCACTTTCAATAAATTAAAAACTTATTATTTAAAACCTTATTTTAAAACTTTAAAAAAAAACTTACTGAATGGAACTTTTTAATAGATTTTTAAATTATTTGCGTAAATGATATTAGTTTTATTTTGGCAATTTCCAATCTGTCCCATAACCACTCTCTCTGATAAGTGTACCATCATAATAAAATAGGATAGTATGAAAGTCTCTCTACCATCTAAAAAAGACTCTTGAGGGAATGGCTCTAAGCACAAATGAAAACTGTGAAAGTGTATATGCTTAACAAGGGGCAGAAGTAAATCCATAAATCTGTTCAACTAATCTCGACTTTTCAAATTAAAGTCAGTTAATTCTTAAATTTAGTCTGAAATGAGATAACAGAATCAAAATGAGAATAGAGATTTTAGCTAGGTCATTAGTAAAGATGCACCAGAAGTCTCCGTTTATCACCCGTTGTAAATTTCTCGACTTGATTTAACACCATCGAACCATGACAAACTCGGGCTAAGTAAAGCTAATTTCCTCGGAGAGGAACATCGCTGCACTATCAGTAGCTTAGTTTCACTCAAATAGATTGCTGCTTTGATTTTTGATTTGCTAAATTGGAAAAGAATAGTTTAGATTCTTTCTTGTAATCGTAATCCAGAAGGCAAGAGTAGTGCAAGATTCGAATATCTACTCTACCTAAAGTAATTAGCTAACGGGGGAGATTTCTGTAACTTGTAAGGATAAGGTTATTGAGTTCTGTTATGTTGCATTCAGCTGGACACAAAATAAGAAAGAATGAAAGGAATATGGTTAGTTAGACATCAAAATGATTATAAAGGGCTGATAAGAGCGGTATCATCCGATAGGAATGGTTGGATTAGTTGCATTTGAAACCTTTCTTAGTTTCTCTCACTGAAATTCAATTTACATTCCTATTCTTTCATTCCTTTCAATGCATCTTTTTTCAACTCACAAGTTCCACTTTCATTATCTTAATATCACTCTTTTATGTCGAATTTCATGTCACGAACATACTATTTAAATATTTCCGGTGATTTTCGAATCTTCATAATGGCTTCCAAATATTGAATATTCTATTTTTCGACACGCAAATGACGAGTTTTCAAATTCTCAGATTTTTCTTCAGATCCCAACACTGAAAGAAGTGAAACTTTTATTTATTTCAATCCACAAACCAAGCAATTCATGCGTTTTGACACATACACTCCCTTGATTTTATGGATTCTCTCATTTCTATCTATTCTTTCACTTAATCACAACAAACTGCTTTTACCTATGCAAAAATTTCCATTTAATGATTGATAATTATGGAATGTTTCTTTCAGCAGATGAAGCTGAAAAGCAATAGCTAGACCATTTTTATTGCATCCTTCCAAATTTTTTTGTACAAACAATGCTTTCAAACATTTCGTTATGCTATCTGAAGTTTCAAATAAATAAAACTTTCACTTAAATTAAGTTATTGTTTTGGGAAAATTCTCATACCGAACATTCCGAGTAGTTTTCTATCAATAAGTGATATCGAACAAATGGAAATTGATGGAGAATTCAAATATCGAGAAGAATGATATTTTATTTCTCAACCAAGCAATTTTTAATTCTTTTTAAGTGAAAGTATATATGTAATTTTACTTTTACTGAAAAATTATTGCTTACATTATGATAGAAATATTAAAATAACGAACTCAATATTGTAATTAACTTTCATAACGTTCACTATGAATTAACCTATTTCATTGTATTCCTTGGTTTTAACAGAAATGAGAAGTAAAATTTAGGTTTCAGTTAGAAGAATCTTTAATATATTTGGGTTTACGATTTATTTCGGTGAAGTTGCGAATTATATGTGGAGATTATTTCATCAATGGTTTCACAATAACATTTCTGTTCCATGGATAACAAAACCATTTACGACTTCGACCAAGTTTAATCACTTCATTTTTGAATTGATAGATAGAAGTAGAGACTACTGAACTTTAATTTTTTCGAAATTTAAAACTTTTAATGCTATTAGAAAGGCTCGAAAATTCTATATTTGGTTTGAACTAAATTTACAGGCTAAAATAAATTATATTTTACCGTTTTCAAACCATGACAACGGCGGATTAATAGCTATCGCATCACTTTATGCATTATTATTTGTGCTTGGTACTTGTGGAAATGCTGCAACTTTAGCTGTCGTATATCACGTCAAATCCGTTGATCACAGGTCAGATAAATAGGTTAACATAACTGATGCAAATAAATATCTAAAACATCAGTAATGTATTTTCAAGCTTTATGTATATTGTGAATATATGAAAAAAAGCTTGTCAAGCTATTCTTCATGCAATTTTATTAACAGTTATTCGATACATCTTTTCTCGATGAATTTGCAGAGCTCGACAAAATGTTACTTTGACTTATATCTCTGTGCTAAGTATTATTGACTTCATAAGTATGCTGCCATTACCGATGACTATCACTGATCAAGTACCGACTTACTTATTTCCAACTTACTTAATTAAGGGTTATTTATTGAAACTAGATAATTTCATGTTTTAGATATTAGGATTTTGGATGTTTGGAACAGCAATTTGCAAATTATTTCGGTTATTTGAACATAGTGGGAAAATCTTCAGCACTCTTATTTTGGTGTGTTTCAGTATGGATCGATACTGCAGGGTTTGTCATCCATTAAAGGTAGTTTATTTCCTTTTCCTAAAAATTTCCCAAAAACCTTTTTTATTTCTTGAACTTATTATTTAGGAATTTGATAAACTTGAAAACTTTCGTCATTAAAAAAATTTTTATAGTTATAATGCTTACGATTGCATTGTATGAACTTTCACGAATTGGTGATCATATTACATTTTAGTATATTGAAAAAAATAATTATTGTATTGGAAGACATTTCATTATTTCAGGTTGAACTACGGAAGACGAAAACGGCTTATTTCGTGCTGACATTTATGTTTTGCATGACCTGTATTATGCTTTGTCCTATAGTGATTTTTGCTCAGTCAAAAGTTGATTTAACTTTTTTTGAATTTCGTTGAAAAAACTAGAATAAGTGAAATGATTGTTCAGTTTACAATATGAGGAGGTCAGGGCTATCAGTCAGTTGAACAACAAAGTAGATTGCATTGATAAATTGGCGAAAAAGAAACTAGAATAGAAGAAATAAATTAATCAAGTATAGAAGAAAAGTTGTCATAAATAAGAGGTAAGGTAAGAAAGTTGTTTGTTTCCTTCTAAATTAGCAACTTCAAGTTTACTAAAATGAAATCAAATTACAGGAAATAATCCTACAAGAAAGTTACAACAGAGAGAAGAATGAAATAACTCGGTTACATTTATTCAAATGTGTCGACAATTTAGATAATAAGCTGTTCATATTATTCAGTATAACTTGCTTTTTCTTCGTAAGCTTCTCTTTTCCGTATATCCTTGGCAAATATCATTATTTCAATTATTGTATTAATAATTTTTCATTGTTAGTTCTTAGTAGTTATCATTTCAGGCGAAAATTTTATTGTTATAAGAATCAATCGATAGCTAAATTATAAATAACTCTTTGAATTTCAAGAGATAAAAAAAGGGAAGAGAAGGATATATAAGTGCATTTGAAATATTCAATTGAATGTTTCAATATGATATATTTTTATTTCATTAAAATTTTTTTACCTTACTTCATTTCAATCAATAAGTTAAGTTTCATTTAGGCATATCTTATCCCGCTACTAATGATGGTATTCTTTTATTCCCGAATGCTGTTGACACTGTTTGAAAAGAGTCGAATGATGCAACGAAAAGGGATGCAAATTTCTTTTCTTAAGAAAACCTCAGTGGAAGAGAAAATACCGATCACAAGGATTGCCACTTACACACTCCTTTTGTGCTTGTTTCATTTCGTTTGCTGGTTTGTCATGTTAACTATTTTACTGATAAACTTTCCCCCTATACTTTCTGGAATTACTATCATAAATCATTTAAGAAATAATATCAGGCGAAGTAAAACTGTAAAGAGTTAATTAATTAAAACATACGCACAAAATAATCGATATCCATTGATATATTCACCTAAGAATAACTCTGTAAAAGATTTTTTACAGAGGTTAACTTTCCCACTTAATAATTTTCACTCTCTGCTCGGTAGCTATTCCATCTGTTTATTTCTTGCTTAACACTCTTATCAGTGCTTTAAATATCATTGCCTTATTTAAAATGAATACAAAAAGAATTATTTATTTTTTGTAAAATTCCCGAGTTTTGAAGTCTTGTTGAAATCTCTTAAATGCTTTCAATAATTTTATGAAGATGAATTGGACAAGTTTTTTGAACTAACAATGATGAATTTCAGGACACCATATTGGATATCAGTGCTTTATCTACTTTACCTCGAAATATTCCCGCCGCCAGAATTCCAAATCATCAATTCGTCGTTCATTTATTTCATGTACGCAGTCCACGCATTACCATATATCAATTCTGCATCAAATTTCATACTGTACGGTTTTCTGAACAGACAGGTCAATTTCTAATCTCTGTTTTCTGGGGGCAATAAATTTTTTTAATAAAATTTGATTTGAAATTTTTTAGTAATCTTTACTAAAATTATACACAAAAATATGCAATGCTGTAAACAAAAGTTTTGTTTTAGTTAAATCAGTCAAAGAAGTTTAAAGAAATATTCTAAATTTTCACGAAAAACGCATGTCATTTAGTCCAATTAAATTTCACAGTTAATTTCATGGATTATACCTCATCCATTTCGAATTGCTGCTTCTTTCAAATAAATTGATTATAAGCTTTAAAAGACAAAGATAACTATAAATGATTGGTATCAACTAAGAATGAATATAGAAAAATGTATCGAAATATCTATAAGAAATGTCAGTTGCAAGAATTTAACAGAAATAATCTTAACTAAACTGAATGTTTTCAAAATATTCATTAAGATTATAGAAAAAAGCACAATTTGTCCGTCAGGAAAATTCAAATCTTTTTAATTAATTTTAAAAGTTTTCAGAATTCAGAACTGCTTAGAATGCTGTTAACATATCATGCAAGTATTCGTTCAATTTTCTTCTCAAGCATAGAACTCTAATTTGTCGCATTTTACTTCGTGCACTATTATTGCAGCTTTATCGAATGCTAAAAATGCAGCGATCATCAATACCAATGATATCAGAAATGCGACGGATGAGGAGAAATTGGAAAAGAATATCGAAAGATTAAATATAATTTTGGTATGACAAACGATCGATATATTATTTGAACGAATGATCCGAAGGAACTATTCCACTGTTACCTTCATACTACCAAATACCGCAGAGGGCAAGTTACACTTAACCTAAATTAAAATAGCCAACTCTCATTTACTAGATTTATTTACCATATTATAGCAGAAATATGGAAATTTCCTTTCGTCTGTCCTAGGAAATGTAAAATAAAAGAAAAAATCATAAAATTCTAATATCCATTTCAGTCAAAAAAGTGAATTTATAGTATTATTGTTATGTAATCTATTTCTTCCTTATATAGTTTATGCGATAATATCATTACTATACGAATAATTAATTCATCGAATTAACATATTTTTATTGGCAAGCCCCTTATTAACCTAAGAGCTGGAATTTCGAAATTGGACGAAATTTCATCAAATTAAACTGTGTCAAATAATTGGGAGATCAAGATGATAATGATACGAAATATAAATGATGAAGTTTTTTGAGTGTTAATTTTGATTTGGCAACTCTCCGAAAGGTCCTAGATTGAAAAGAATTAAATTCATGAAACTCATCGTCCAAATGAAAGTGATGTATTCATAATATGTGCACATCATATGCAGGGAGTTAAAATAAAATTTCGACAATTAAATCAATTTCTTAAAGTATCAAAAATTTTGCTTATGAATCATCTCAGATTATCAGAAATTCCAATACCGTAGTCTCCAGATCACAACAAATGTACGAAATTATTAGAAATTTTGATTATAGACTATTATAAATGCCGTGTAAAATAATGAAAGAACAGTAATTTGAGAAATTTATGATAGCGATTATTACATTCATTTAGGAAATTCATGATCATAATTACCATATTGTCATATAATGGTTCCCATTAAGCTTGTTTCAGCTAACTTACTAAATAGATGAGAATATGATATAGTAATTTTAATTCGTGAACAGATTTACTAGTCGTTTTGCAGTAATTTTAAAATAAAATGGCTTTACCCTTGTCAAAAATTTTATTTTCAGTTCACATAGACACATTGGCACAGTAATATCAGAATTGTTCAGAATGTTATTTAACAATAGCATATCTGTACTCAGTAATTTGTACTTAAGTAGTGGTTTATCAAACGAGTTAAAAGAAGTAAAAATCTGAAAGTGAAATTAGTACGAGCATCTTATTGTAACAAGATATAATTCCCGATATTTATGAATCCTTTCTGCTTGTCTTGTAATAAAATTGATATAATTGTTTACGTTTGACCTAACAGCAAACATATGAATTCTCCAAGGTTATAGCTCTATCCAATCCTCCGCTTCTCGATCTATTTGAATTCATACCACTCGACCGCTTTTTTCGAAATAAGAGCCCTCATGACAATTTGCATGGATCACAAGCAAATTTATCTATTTCAACTCCATAATTATGCAAATTTTGAAATTTTCTAACTGAAATATTACGGTGCATTAAATGTATTTTATTTCTCTACTTGGAATGCTTAATAATTGAGGAAAATGAATGTCCCTCAGTTTTCTGGCACAGCGAACAAGAGAAAATTCAGTAAATGATATTCATTTTATATGAAAGGTTAAGGTCATGAGAGAGATGATAACCCGAGAAAATTCGCGGAGCATCATTTGAAAGAGATACCGCGAATAATAACATTCCCTTTCTCCCACCAACTGAACTATAGATATTAATTATATTCGCAGCTTAATTAACATCGATATGCTAATTTTCTATAAGTGGACCAATGAAATTAGAATATTCGTAGTAAAACGTCCAACCAAAATTAATTTTCGATTCCCAAACATTGATGTTCAAATTAATTGAAGTATAAACGTCTCCTTGCTTTTGGTGAACTCTAATACGTGCATTCTCCACTTTATTGAAATTTTATTCTCGACAATAATTTTACTGTTTTTAACCTTTTTTCGAAAGTAATCTGTCTTTCTACAATTGAATATGATACTACCTGAAATGTAGTAAACATTACTGAAACCTTAAAAGTATTTAGATTCTAATTGCATTCTTAATTGAAAATTTAAAAAGTAAGAAAGAAAAGTGAAATGGTAATTAGGGATGCTCAGATATGCTTTATTATTCATTGTTATTGAGGACAGGAAGAGAAGCAACGTTAAATTCATAGATATTACCTAGCTTGGTAATATCCTTAAACGTAGTAACCAATGGACAGCGGTCGCTAAGCGCCGCTGTCCTCACTTACCTTCAACCCCTCAATCTGTTGTACCCAATGTCCTCATCGAGCGCATATCCTCACAATCATTAGAATACAATACATTATCGGTTTTCACTCCGATTCATTTCCCACATCGTCGGACGCTTCTCACAATAGACAATTATTCCTCTCGCCAAATAATACCCATCATTTTCACTTTTTTTATTTTTTCAAAGGCATCGACTAACACGTTGCAAAGTCATTACCACTTTATTCTCACACATGCATTTTCTCGTTTCCCAAAAATTAAGTGAACTGTTTGAAAGTTTTTCTAGGGAATTTCGCTTCTTCCATAGAGCCCTTTCATTTACAAAGTTTCAACTTATTCCTGCATTTTTTCAAACTTTAGATAATTTTGAAAATCTGCTTTTCTGGATAATGTGTTGTGAAATAACTTATTCACTTACGAACTGTAAGAAATGAGTTAATCATACTGTTTGATTTTTCTAATATCAGTCTTCTTCAAATGACATTTTAATTCTACGAATTCACAGTAGTGTTACTGTTAATGTAATGTGCAGTTTAATAAAAATTCAATTTATTCATCGATATATTCAGTTGATATTTAAAAAGAAATAATCGGTAACAAATTTAGCTAAAAAGCATAATTGATAGCAAAGAAACACGAGAAAGAGACTAAATTTTTGATCTGAAAGCTTATTGAGAAGAAAATAAAAGCATGAAGGACAGGTGCATGCACCGAAACAATTGCCATAATAATTACCTGTGCATAGTTTATGAGCTTTTCCAACGATGACAATGCATTTATACTATCCATGCTTTATTTCCTTGTTTCTTTTTCAAGAAATTGTCCTTAAATGAGGATGGAATAGTTCCCAGAAGAAGTAATGGATTATAAAGTTGATTATAAGCATATACATTCTATTAAAATAACTTTTCAAAAGCAATGCATAAATAAGTTTAAATCTTTTATAGAATAAATAGAATGGTTTAATTGGAATATGCAACAATTAGGAGTTATTCCATATCGCTATGTAATGTTAAAGTTTTCGTTTTAAGATCAATTGAAAATTTTTAACATTCTAATTATCATTTCAACATTGAATATTTTCGAAATGCTAATAGTATTTGAACTTTTTCATTCATTTTTAATGAAGAATCAACATTTCTAATTTTTCTTTCCTTTTTTACTTCTCATTTTCATTTGGAAATAAATTTTTATTTTGAATGCTTAAATGAGATACAAGTAATGGAAAATGATTATTGTTTTAAATGAAATAAGTTCATTTGATCTCAGATATGCTTGATGATTTCCAATACTTCATTTCACTTTCCAAACTGTAAAAATATTTCAGAAGAACAAATCATGACAATAATAAGGATACTGTCGATGCTATTGCTACTAATAGCCGCTGTTAACGCCGAGGGTTTTGGTATGTTAAAAGTGATATATTGCATACCAAACTCAGTTTCTATACATTTAAAAAACTTCACTGTTGGGTTTTTAATTTGTGTAACATAAAACAAATAAGAGAAACTTTTTGAGCTTAAATTAAAGCCTTTTTTAGACTCCAATTATCGTAATGTTGTAGTATATGCAGGATAATATATTCAAAAAAGTTCTCTTGAATCTTTTCTGTGAAGGAAAAACTCTTGTGTTCTTTGAATAAAATAACTGAATTTGATTGATTGTTAGCATTGCTAAATTAATTATTTGCATATTTTCAACGATTCATAGATCTGAATCATTCATTCTTCTTTTTCACTAGAACAAATGTGCTATTCAGATGATTCTGCCTTTCCTACACAACCCTTTCGCTCAATAAAATAAACTGTGGAACTTATCAATATCACTTAGCAAAATGCAACATTTACCTGATTGCTAGTAAATTTCATATTTTTCCATCAATTTAATTCGATTTTCAGTTGAAGAAGTGTCTTGCACTGCGGACGCCATCAATGTAGTATTGAACAGAACCGATCCGGATGTCCAGCGCTGGATGTCAGATCCAAAAGCGCAACCGGTTGTTTATGTTTACGAGCACAAAACTCGTCCACCTTGCGGTACAGCAATGAAGAAAGGAAACTTAGTTAATTATAATTTCACTATTCCATATGGCGATCATTGTGATGTGCATCTAACTGATTTGGTTCGTCTCTTTGTTTACACATATTTTCAAAATTAGTTGCTGATACGGTTGTACTGTAAAAAGAAATTTTAGTTTCGGAAATTTATGTGATTAATACATACGGCTGGATTTCTTTCAGATTTTGAAAATTTCATCTTTTCTATTTTATTTTATTCTAAGTTTATTTTTAGGAACCGAATTATCGTAACGCTGAGACTACAATAGCGCTTGAAGACAATGCTGATATTACGCCATCAAAGACTATACGTGTTAATCACGTATTTTGTTTATATACCAGAAGTGTGCAGACTATACGATTCAATGACATATCCAGGTCATTTTGAATATAAATTTATTTCATCTAATTTTATCGAAATTTAATGAAATTATTCGTCCAAAATTTCTGTCAAAGAACAATTTCTGTATAAATATGATAATCTAATTACTTTGTTCAGAGTAATTTAATTGGTAAGCGGAACGTTTAGTGTGCCTTGAGCATCTTAGCTAAGAGTGTTAACAGCGGTTGAGTATTAATTGTGCATTCGGCCGAAAATCGCAATTGCTTCTCTCTGTGCTTCAAAATCTCTGCAGAGAAAGAAAAAATTTGCAGCGAATTCGCATTGTATTATTCTGGTCTCTTCCACTTGCATTATAAGCTAAATGTGTGTTTTAAGAACGGTTCTATCTGTTCATCCAAACTAAATTACAGTGGTCATGAAGTGGTTGCATCAACTGGCGGAAAACCAAAGCCTAAAGTTGAAATGATTTTTCGTAGCATTGACGGACGGCCTCTAAGAGCTGCTAAATTTGGTGATATAGTTGAATTTTATGTCGCCCTTTCACCGGACAGTAAGTCGCTGATTAAATTTGACATTTAATGTTTTTTGAAATTTGAGAATTCTAATGATAATAATTTAATATTATTCTATGTATTGCTGCTATTAATAATATCACTGCAATTCCAAGTATTTTGTGGTCTGCAGAAACTTAATATGATAAAGTTGCATGAAATTATTAGTTAGTTAAATAATTCAGAATTGATTTGTACGACCACAGATGATTTCATGGATACGAAAGGAATGTTCATAATAATTTTCAGAAGCTTATCATGGGATTAGTCCCAAAGAATGCATGTTTTCTGATCGAGAAGATATGTCATCACCTGATGCAAAACATTTGACTTTTGTCCAAAGCAGGTTAACAAATTCCTAGGTTTTCACAAATATTTATATACTATAATTTAAGTTTGAGCCATCAATAAATTTCATTTTTTGTTTGAAAATAATGATATTAACAAAAATTTGGCTATTTTAACAAGTTTTATTGACAAATACAACGATTAATAAGATTTATGAACGCTCACACAAAGTTGGTTTTAATTACTAATTTCAGCTGTCCGGTGGACGAAATGAGTGAAATCATTGATCCGCTGGCAAATGTCAACGAAGAGGTGTATTTTTCAAAATTTAAAACATTTCGTTTCGGTAATCAGTCGACAGTATTTGCTCACTGTACCGTCCAAGTATGCTTAACTACCGAAGAATGTGCACAGGTATTAATTGCTACATTTTATAATGAAAACGATATTTATATTTTTTTCAAAGTGTCTTTTAAAAATGATCAATTTTTTTGAGATTGAGAAATTCGATAACAGGTGCATAATAAGAGCAATAAAACTTGGCTTAAATTATTTGAATAATCAAATGCTTGGGCTGCTTAATTAATACTGCTTTTTCTCTACAGAAATGCACTTTGTGAAGATTTTCTGTACCAAATGCATTTCATTTAATGAGAAAATTTGCGAATTATTAAATAGCAGAAAGAAATTTCCCGAAGCGCAATTTCTTCATCAATAGAACAACAAGGTTTTCATATTTTACTGTCATTCCTTCCAGAAATGTTTCAAACGAATCAGTAATTCGAACTTGACTGCTGAACGACTGCGCTTCCGTCATAGACGTCAATTGAGAGATGATTACGATGGTACAGTGATTCATAAACAGAACGCTATCAATGAAATTGCCTTAACACGTCCATTAACTATTTTAGATGATACGGAAAGCAGTGAAGGTCCTACATTTACTACGACGTTAGATTACGTGACAGTAAAAACATGACTTTCTGCGTTAATTAAATATTTATTCCAGTGAATGGTAAGAAAGTGGAGCAATGTCTTATTAACAACGCTGTCATACCACTGCCAGTCCTTATCCTCATCTTGTCTCTCTCAATGTTATCAATTATTTGCCTTACTGGATTGATATTTACTTTGAAACGACTAGCTGCTTTTAAAAAGCTTGTTCCATACAGCCTTGGCATATACAGGTAAGTGTTACAGGAGATTTGTATTTGTCATCATTGTTTTCAATTTAGACTTGTTGTCGGTGAGAACTTTAATTCATGGCGACATTTTGATCACTCAAGATTTATTGACAAGGCCTAAAATTTGCAAATGTATTAAAAACTCAACAAGTTCTTTATTTTCGCTTAATCTTCAGATATTTAATAATGCATTAATGCATTTCGTTTCCTATCAAAATTTTATGAAAAGAAAAATAATACAAAAAATTAATTGAAATCTCTACTTCATCTTGAATTTTTTACGGTATTTAAAGTATTGACGAATAATTGTTGAAGTCATTTTTGATTATGAGTTCAAACCATTAGATTGCACTTTTAGTGCTTATTCTGGGCCAACAGCATCGCTTCCAGTACGATCTCTAACCGAGCCAACGGTACGTAGTTTATCTAATAACGGTTCCCGAACAGCTTGGATGGATCAATTGTCGGCGCGAATTGAGTATCCATATGTTCGAGAAATGTACTGATCGATTTAGAAATCTCAAACACTTACTTCCTCAATTTTTTTATTCTATTGCCTAATTATATGCTTACAAAGTTGTAGCATGGAAAATTGACCAAAGTCAGATATTTATTCAATTGAATTTCCAATAACAATTCACCCGATAATTCTGTATTAACCCTTGCAGTGTCGAAAATCACTTCAAATAATACCTACTTCCTTCTATAAAGTTCGATAATTTCTTAAGAGATATACAGCACAGCTATGTTTTTTATTTGTTTCATTGCGCCTTCCTAAAAGGAATAATCAATTATCATTTTGTTGTCATCATGAGATCAATTTTTATATAAAATAAGTTTAATCGATTTTTAATTTTTTAATTGCTCGTCTTTTCCTTTATTAACACTCAGCATATGTATTGTCCTCAATTTTATGCTCCTGTTGAAGTATTTTCCGTCTTTTTGAATTTATTCCTTACTTTCTTCCATCGACTTTCCATTCAGCTTAGTAAAAAAATTTGTTAGTAATTTCCATTCAATATACACTTTTCATTCATATTCGCTAATTCAAAGTTGTGGAGAAGGAAAGAAAGAAAGGTAACGGGATATGAAGATTAGGTTACTATAAGTGGCGCATAATACATCCACCATAAGGGATTTTATCATTTCCGAAAATGACAATTTATCCACAAAGAAAAATGTGATAAGACATTCGGCTTCTTATCGAATACGAAATTTATCTAATCACTTCCAACTCATTACAAATGAAACTGTCTTTTTCTCTTTCTCTTCTGCATGCTAGAAGTACTGCATTTTTCTTGAAAGACATTTTAAACAGATATTAAATTAATTCAAAATATCTACTGACCCGTTTCATGTTTATTCAGAATTGCAAAAGTGATGTAAAGAGACGAAAAAAGGCAAAACTTGACAGAATCGGTGATGGTCGGATAAGAAAGTTTACGAATTCGGGAAATGCAATGATTCGATCTTAATTATTGATTTAACAGGGCATTGATTTAGATAGTTTGACATTAAGTTTAATACATAACTTGAGTCGAAAGATTTGCGAAATTATTGGTGCGTGCTTAAAAAGTGAACTAATTTATCGCGATACTCGACGAAATTCAGTGAAAACTGGTTATGAAGCAGCAAGCATTTACGTTAGCATCTTTTGATAATTCCAGAAACTTTTATTAAATTGACGCTACAGATATCCACAGATTTCCAATTGTTAACTTGGGAATAAAGCTTAACTTGAAAAAAAGCTTTTCAAAAAGATATTCCGCAACCTCATCAGAGAATGTTGTGATAGTCTCAATTTTAAGATAACCTGAAATTGACAGTTAAAAATTTTAACTTTGTTTAGCTCGTAAATCATTCAAAAATAATCATCATGAGGAATCTTTCGTTTATGAACACTAATTAAATAATTGCGAAACAAGGCGTTAATTTGTCAATTGTCAATCATCGAAATCAATTATGAATTGTTGTTGTTTTAAGTTACACTATATGCAAACAGAGCTAAATTTTGATGACTATTTTCTATAATTAAATGAAAATGCCAAGTCATAAGCTGCTTATCCATTTTTTGCAGTCAAACTATTTTTTCAAGAAATGATAAAGCAAGAATAATAATACAATAAGTAATTTATTAGATAAATAAAATATTGGCATATGAAGGATATTACAGTTTCACATTAATTAAAATATAATTAAATTGTTTAACCCGAAATTCTATACGTCTACGTGAAATAAATCGAGAAATACTTTAATTAAAACAAAGAAGATAAATGAATGACAATAGTTTCAAAACATTCATGTCGTTTGTTTTCTTTTTTAAACATCGCAAAATTTAATCAACGCATCACTTTTAAATTTACTCAATTGCAATTCCTGCCGTGATATTGCAAGTACTGCCCACGTGATTCACACACTCTTTCTGACGGGCTTTTCGAAAACTGCCTAAAATATGGAAATTATATTTCTGAATACACTGTCCATAAGATAAAATCTATCCATCTAGTATGCTAAATGTGCTTACAAGGATCAAACGCAAGAAAAACTTTGTTAACATTTTAATTTCCCAAAGGAATAAAACAGTCACTTCTGTGAAATAACCATCTACTCTTTTCGTGACGAAACCGGCAAGGACAAATGACGGAAAAATAAGAGCACGTGCTGGACGAAACGAGAAGAGACGTATCGCAGAAGTTTTTTAGAGTCATTAGAATAAAATCTTAAATTGAGCTGAAAATTCAATTGAAAACTGTATTTTATTTTTTTCTTGTCTTTCAAATTATTCCTCATCTTAAATCTTTTCTCCTTATTCCCTTCTATCTATCACGGATCACGTGGATAGAATTTCGGATAGAGTCTATCACTTGGCCACGTATCGGATAATTCCATTAAAATGCATACAAAGTAATGGTTAGCTGCTTCTTCGCCTGTTAATTCTATGGCTTTTTGTCGGCTCTCCTCAGCCATTCTCGTGACATATTTTTCCGTCCATACCAGAGCAATTGGTAAGGTTAATGCATACATCGGAGTTTGCTGCACACCTGAATTTCAAACTTTTTCATATGACTCAAATGAGTGTTTTTAAGCGTAAACTAGTCAACAAGTTGACAATATCATCTACTTAATATTTATAGGTGCAGGTCATATGAATCTTCATTCCCTATTCATCTCTTAAACTTGTCCTCTCACACTAACCCTTATGATGAAAACGGCCGAATTTTTACTCACTGAATTTAATTTCTAAAAATTATCCGAACACTTACAATTTTTCTTCAATATTGGCCACATTTTAAATATTGAAGATACTTTTTTTGTTTTGTCTGTAATCGATTAGAATGAAGAGAATGAAACTTAGAGTGATGCAAGAGAACCATCAAACTTAGCAAAAGAGAAGTAATCACTTTTTTCTTTCCTCACAATTACTTAATTGGAAACAACAACATCGACTGAATCATTGCTGTCAGCAGCTATATACGGAATTCAAGGGGCTAGATCAGCTACCGTCAATCGGTGTACCGATTGCGATGGATAGGTGACTCGTGTCACGTGTACGTGAGTGGTACGTAGGGTCGTGCTTTCTAGTGATCCTTATGATAGCGGTCGGTGTTTCAGAGATGAATCAAATTACTAGTGGTGAAATTGACAAATCTTCTGTACTGTTAATTCATTTTGCTTTATAGGACTCCTGCTATCATGTTATGTCTAATCTTAACCTTAACATAGTTGGTCCAAGACGTTTGTTTTGCTTCACAATTCTGCCTCATTCCATATATTTGCTCACTTTATGTATGAATTTGAATTACAATTTGAATAGTAAAAGGTGAAACGTACTTTCCAAATACATGGCGAATTGTTTTTGGGAAAACCCGAAATCAACAACAAGAAACAAGAACAGTGCGCAGAGATAAAGCGCTAGGAGTAGAGAATGAAATGCCACCATGGGTGATAATGTTTGAAGGGAACGTATGTTTTCTGTGATTTGATAACGATGTGATAAGTCGACATGGATTTTGCTCCGATGGAAGTGCTGGAATTTGTAAATCATTGAGATGACAAGCATTTTCTAAACAAATCACCTGTTATATCAATGTACAAGGTATGAGTTAAGTCGAGAAGTGATCAGGAAGGTCTTGGATTGGTCGTATGGGTTGAATCCATAAGTAAAATAGTCATTTTAAAAGTTGAAGCGGTAAGAGAAAAGAGCAGATTAAACCAATGTTAATTTGGCCTTGATATCCGGAGCCTTGATATCGACTGTTCATGTTCACATCAATTATATCTCTCTCGATGTAACTGTCAACAACTTACGCCAATTTCTTTCTTCGAATATGGGAGATATGGAAAATAATTTTAGTATGAAGTATTTAATCTTTGTATCATTGATATCTATATTACAGAAATCTTGCCTCAGTCAAATGATTTGGTATTCCTTGTTTAAATATCAATTCATTATTCTGAAGTATACTGTAAATGGTTAATATCAGATGACTACTCTTTTGTCATCGTCTTTCCCTATGATATGGCCAAATAGTTTTTTGTTAGTTATCACTTTCTTATATATTTATTATAAATGATATTAAGTGATTTACTCTTCATCACCTGCAAGTAAAATGAATTTTTATTTATTTACTGTAAACAACGGCTTGTCAAGCATCGTCCAACTAAACGGAAGGTATTGTAGTGTAGCTACCGTTCTAAAACGAAGCTTTCTTATATCATACCTGAATATCTGAATCATCACTTCATCAACCCGACTAAAATTACATTCTGATAACTGTGTTATAACTTATAACGTTAAGAAAGAAAACCTTCACTGCTACCCAACCTAAAGGGCTCCATAAATACGTTCACGATAACAGTTGCTTCAACGCTTTCGTCAATTCATCTCTTGCAAATGTATATTATAATTGGGAAACTGAAATATGCAAGGAATCAAAATTACCTTATTAATGTAAATTAAAATTGGAAACATTAAGGAGGCGATGAAATTGATAGTCATGTAAAAACCCAAGATGATAGCAAATTTTAGCGAATTCTTTTTATTTACTGTCGAGCAGTAAACGAATTTCTCTAGATCAGACATTTCGAGATTTCTGGTAACGAACAGAAAACTTCCAATAGCAATCGCTAACTGAAATATTAAAAGAATTACGAAATATCTCTGGTTGTGTTCGATGTTATGTGTTAAACCTCAAAGGACGATAATTTCTTTCCCATGAGTTTCCTAGCTAAATCATTAAACAACTTTTTATATCTCGTTAGTATTAGCATTTAGCAGAACTGAAATTTGAGTTATTTAATATTTTTGAATCATAAATCATCTTAAAATATTTTGAAAAATTTGAACTAAATCCCACCTGTGCTATCACAAGAATAGCAGCAACGTTTCGGCCAGATTTTTCGTAATTTGATGAAAAGCAGGTGGCGATAGTTCGCTCGGTAACTATGGCAGCTATGGAAGCCGCATTGAGGATTAGCGTCAGAGTGATCGGTGTTCGCATCATGAAACATTCCCATGGAAGTGCCATATAATCGCAGGGATTAGCGTGTGTTTTCTGATATCCCACTAGCACATATGTATGGGCAAATATTCTGTAACACAATAATGAATTCTACCCAAACATTGCAGTTTATGTACAGAAGGATTGATTTTAGATATTCTTCGTTTTCATCACCAGAATTTCATCAGCATATTGAAACTTTTTCAGTTTCGGTCTTTTAGATGGGATGTATCTATCTTTTTGTTATCAACTTCGTTGTTGGTAGCAGTAATCGATTTCAATATTAAGAATTACTATTGAACTTATTTCCTTTCTCATCTTTTTGCATTTATTGTTGATTGAATGAAATTTAAATTCATTTCTGCTTTATTCCACTTTAATTAATTCACTATTCAAGCTTTTCCTCCTATCTCAGAACAGCTGCAAAAAATTCCCCGCAAGTTTCTGCAGCTGTTTACTTTAATTATTAATTGGAAGTTTTAAAGGGATTTAAGAATTTTACATTTGAAAGTGTTAAAGTCTTCCATTCGTGAATGATTGTAAAAAATTTTGAAACATTTGAAAAAACCTTGACATGCAATGAATAATGAGCCATAGTTGATGTACGACAATCAAAATCCGAGTATTTTTATGTACTGAAATATGAATTGTCGTCTTAAACATCGTCCGTATTTCAAGAACTATTGCTATAACTGATATGATAATCACACTAATAAGAATAGTGCCGAATAGGACACTGTGTGCCAATTCACTTGCTTGTTTACATAAATCCATACTTATATGAAGTCTGAAAATTTTATAATTTAATACTTCACAAAATGTAGAGTAAAAGAGAGAAAAATTAAGGATTCATTTTAGATACGAAAGGGAAAGAAAAATCTATAAGAACCAAAATTAAAGCAAACTAATTAATTACCAAAAATTTAATTTCCAGCAATTTTCAAAATCAACTGCGAATGAAGCCAATAACTAGCAATATTGTTGGTACGCTTTCTTTCCGGGTGATGAATATGAAAGGAATTGGAAGTGTTGACTTATATAGTTTTTAAATTAATTATTAACCAAGTTTTAAATTACTAATTAATTTGGTTTGGTTATATGATAAATATCGCATTAAAAATAGTTTCGCAAAGCTCTCGACAACGGCTGAAAAGTAAATATGACAAAACTTTCAGATAATTTTATCCTGTAAGGAATTAAAAAATATTAGTGAACTATTTCCTCATACTTATTATTATGATGAAAAGTTTTGCATTTCGAAAATCTTTAACGAAAAATTCGAGAATTTTTGTAAGCATTGACAACATTAAAGAGAAAGTTTCAGACATCAGATATTTTGAAAGAAAAATCGCTCATTTGAAGGGAAAGTCTTGGTTTAATTGAACAGATAGCTCAAGGAAAAGAGTTTTCCTCTTACATCTAGAATTTTAGTAATTGTTTTTCTATTTTCAAGTCTGAAGAATAAATTGAATTTCGTTGTTTAGTTAATAAGAAAATATAGCAAGTAATAAGATAAGAAAGATATACTCTTGAAAGCAATTGTTCAAAGATCTTGATGAAAGAAAGGAAATAAAAACTCAAAATGAATATATAGATATTAGATGTTTAATCCGGCATTATAGATCTATCCATTTTCCAAACGAATTCAATAGTGAAAGCGAAAAGCATTATCAAGAAGCACAAATCAACCACATCAGTAAGTCAAGCGAAAAGTGGAAGATATTTGGAACAAAAATCATAACATTATCAGATTACTAACCTATCACTGAAGAAACTCGCGAAATTCAACATTTCAAAGCATGACATTACTGTTTTATATAGTTGCATACAATTATAAAGAAGTAGTAAAATTTTAGTTGTTGAGCATTTGAAAAAAAACCTTGCGCTAGAATGAGCAATAAGTCATAATTCATGAACGACCATTATAACCCGAGTATTTACTATAGCTGATATGATAAGGACAGTACTGGATAGAACGGTGCAAGCCAAATCAATTACTTTTATAACTAAAGCCATTTTCATAATAAGTTTGATAATTTGTAAGGAATGAATTGTTTTAATAGAATAGCTATAACTTAATCTTGTTTCCGAAATCTGAAATAATTTATAATAATTGCGTCAAGGTAATAAGGACGATTTCTTCTATTGCAAAAATTTCTCACTCAGATGATTCAATTCCCCCCGTAAATTGTAATGAAGGAACGGTAAAATGTCTGAAATGATAATCAGATAACTTATTCGCAGCCTTTTCACATACTTAACTTCATGGTCAAATTATAGCACGGAATTGGCATGCTTGCAAAGATATTTTCGGTTTGATAATTAATTTTATAATGAATTGTCGCTATCAGCTCTTCTTTTTCGTATCTATCCTTGCATCTATCCGATAAGATTTTGTCAGAATATAACCATTTCAATGTAAACCATTCCAACCATATATTTATATGATGAAAAAGTAAATAAGAAGGAGATCTGTAAAGACTAAAATTAAGACAAGCATAATTACAAAAGCTAACTTCCAAATTACCAAGAATTGACAGGTGGAAGCATTAATTGACAATAATGTTGACATATGCACACATCCTTTCCTAACAACTTATAAATGTTAAAAAGATTGGAAAGACGTTTAAAGACATGTAAAAACGTTTAAAATATTCATTAGCACTTAAAATTTTCATTTAAGTACTAATTAAATTATAGGAAATATAAGTAAATTAAATCCTAGGGAAACAAGTTGGAGAGAAGAACAAATAAGTTCGATTAATAACAACCTCACAGTAAACAATAAAATTGAATAAAAGGCATTGAACTACACTTATCCATGATTTTACTATGATACAAGTGAGGCTTCTATGCTAACTTTTTGGTTCGTTTATTATATTCAAAAAAAATTAGTAATTCTCAGTGATTAATTTTATGAAACAAAAAGGGAAATAATACTTTCTAAATGAGTGTAATATTGCATGTGAACAATAAAATAAACGCTAAGAATTTCATGCTTTCAATCGCGCTGCATCTTAAAATAAAAGTTGAAATCAAGTGATAAAATAAAGAAGACAAATAAAAGTGCATAGTAAAGAAATAATAAGAGCTGATGAAATCTCGTTTCCTATTTATTTTTAATTATTTTCTGTAAAATTATGATATATCAAATTGTAGCAGTAAATCGTTATCGTCATTTTCCAATCACTATTATCATTGTTTACCTGCTCCGACTAACGAAGTATTATTCATTATGAATTAAAGTTGTATTGTTTTCAAGACCGAAGTTCGATGATCTATAGCCTTCATTTTCTACAAAGATTAATTTCAAAAAGCCTCTTCATATGTAAAGATTTTAGATTTTTATAGAGAGTGTCGCATTTGAGAAGGGATCGGGCAATTAATAAAGGCACATTGTAACTTGTTAGGGGTAAGCCGAAATCTAACTTCATCAAAATTTCAGTTTCTGTCGTCATTAAACACAGATGAACTAATACCAAACATATTTTAAAAAATGTTCTGCACATTTCTGGTGAAAGATAATTACTCCAAAAGCTTGAATCTTATGCAATTTATTGATTTCTCCTTGATTATTACAAATTGAGTTATAATTCTTCTATTTTTTTAAATTACCCAAGTAAATATACGGGAAAAAAATGAAACAAAATATAAAACGTTAACAGGGATTAATTTGTGAAGTCATTTTTATTAAGAAGTAAATACGTATCATTATTCCCAGAAAGAAAATTATCAAATTAATAAATATCAGAAGTTATCAAAATTACTGATATTGAGGAGGTAGAAAAAAGCAAACAAATGTCAATTTTTCAGTACTATGTTGCTGATAATAACGTACACATGTAATCGTTGGTAGAGAACACCATCTTAATATTCAGACAACTTTTCAGGAACCAGTAAATATGTACAGAGCAGGAAAGATGCAACGGTAAAATAAAGAATTGCTCATATGTGTTAGCAACAGCATTCTACATAATATACTGTGCAAAATCAGAAAAAAAAAACTCATCACTGGAATGAATTAAAAACAATCAAAAATTTTGCTTTTAAAACAAAATAATATAGTAAAATGGAATTGATTCTCTATTTTAAACGTAATTCGTCGCTTATTTTTCGATAAACATTTTCCATCTGTTTATGACATTCTTCACTTATACTGTTAATATCAGAATATGCGAATGGATCGACTGCAGGAAGAATTTCAATTATTACACGACCACCATAGTCAAATTTATAATCAGCCTAAAATGTTTTAAGTTATAGTGGGATTAATATAAATAATAAAGACTTAGCTAATTACACAGATATAAAATTAACGGGAGTAAAAGACATTAAGTTCAAAAATTAAATATAAAACCTTACTTTTCGATAGAATGATTGGTATGATGAAATTACTATCGGAACGATTGGAACCTGCAGAAGTATAACTAGGAAGTTATGTAAGAAACTGGTAATGCTGACAAATTGAAAACTGAATATCAGGTTTTTCAATCTTATTTACCAAAAAGATAAAATGATTAAATGAATCTTTATTTAAACACTTAAGAAACTACCTATCTTATGGACTAAAAACAGAGGAAAAATTGTAAATGACATACTTTGGCTTCACGGGCTATAATGAAAGCACCCTTTTTAAACGGGAGCATAGTACCACTCGAGTTTCTTGTTCCTTCAGGGAATATCCATATCTTTCTCTGAAATTGCACATATTAGTCTTTACTTTTTCGAAAATAAAGACCGGTGCAAATCAGAATTAGTCTCTCGCATTTTCATGCTCTCTTAAGTATTCATTCTAAGGTGGAAGTAATGAGAATACAAAATGCGAATTCAAAAGATATCTCAGATACGGACTAGATGATAAAACATCTTATGAAATGGTTTTTTAATCATCAATTTTTTGATAAAATAATATAAAGAAAAAGCTCTGCACCGAAAGTGAAATATTCTGAGGACATACATGATTTCCTATTGCATTGATGGCTTGCTCGACTGATTTATGTGCATCGACTTTGCTGAATCGGTTTATGAAAATAGCCTCACAGAGATATGCACAGATGTTGAAGCCGGGCATAAATTTCAAACTACTCTTCAATAAAACAACACAATTTTCGGGCCAAACATGAGTTAAAGCTGAAGAAAATGATCGCATATACCATTTATACATTAAGCATATATCTTTCAGACTTTAAATGACAAAAAGTTATTTGCCACCTAGTTATAACTAGTCTAATCATTTGATGGAAGTTGATCTTAGGATAGTAACACTATATGTGGGTCGATTCCCTAGGTTTCCAAACGATATCAGCAACTTGAGAACTGTAATAACTATCGCTGTACAATTCATGTCAAAGAATGTTATTAACTGAAATTTCGCCTACTAAGAAGGATCTGACATTAAATTTTAATTTCCCCAATTCTAAGTGCAAACGTTATGCTAAATTACTAAATTTGACATATCGAAAATTAATTAATTTGCGCTTGAAAGGAGACACAACTTATCAAAAATAAATCATACTTAAAACATCTAGCAAAGTTTGATGATTTGCAATAATAATAAACGAATTATCGACTTCAATGAGATTCCGATTGCGTATTTCGTACGATATACCGCACCAAAACGTTAATAATTGAAAAGCGCGGAATGTATGCCTAAAATTAAGCGTATAACTCAGCGTATCACTCATTTTCGTAGTTCGCAATCCAGCGCTGAATTTCTATGACTCTCGTTTCTGATGTCATGCTTTAACGCATAAATAAAAGTAGTGCTTTTTAGAGTTTCTCAAAGTTTCAAAGTTTTGATGTTATCTGATATCATCAATATCTCATCGAGATGAAAATTCTGATCAAATTTGTAGAAATATTTCAAGTTATTCATGCAAAGTAATTCAAACTAACATTAAACATAAAAATTTTGCAAATTTAAATACTATTCATGAAGTTGAATGGAGGGAACTGAAAAAAAAATGATTGTTAAATGTTATGGTCTTAGTAGTATAACATAAAAGAGAAATATTTTCCTTCAAGATCCACAGTCTCGATGTTACTTGCGCTACCATCAAATATATCATCTAATTATACTTGATTCTTCTGCCTACTATCACAAACAGAACAATCATGAACTAGACTTATTAAAGTTTGTTTGAACTTTGTTTTAAGCTGATCGACATATGTCAGATGAAAGAAAACAGAAATAATATTAATAATAAATAAAAAGGGAACTTTGGAATGTATAGAAATACCAAAAATAAACCTGATATTTACCAATGATTTTTCGGTGTCCTTCCATTTGATAGTGACAGAAATGTACCAATTGTTCCAGCCATTATCAAACAAATCGTGTAAAGGACTACTTTAAAGTAATACCTGAATTTTAGGGAGGTAATCCATAAAGGACCAAATACAATACACATGAAAATCAGGATATGTACGATATTTAATTCATTCTCCATATTCTAAATAAAGAAATAAAAAATAATGATATTCGACAATAACTTATCGAACGTTGTCAAGCATTAAGAATAGAAGCAATCACAGAAAAAAAAATATAAATACCCCTGAAATTAGACCATTATATTATAATGAATGAGTACGAGTTAATGAATTATCAAATTTACTTGGCAATGATTTTTAGCTGATGTCAGTTTCATCTCTATCTTTTTTTAATCACTCATAATGCTTCGTCAAGGAAGAATGAATAAAGTTGAGCAAAAATAATCGAAATAAACATTGAATATTTTCTGGCTGATTGAGCTTCTATTAGGTTTGTTTTATTATCTGAATTAACTATGACTTATTATGATTACAATATTGACTCACTGCTACGCTTCCGTTTTAATGTTTCATTTTATCAACAGATTTTACTACATTGCTAAGACAGTTCGGTTTATAATTGACGTATTTTAGTATTAGAATGTTTTTTGACTATGGTGCCTGTTTTGGATTGCCTAATTTTTTCCTTTTTTTTAATATTTGATGTCGAGTTTTAATATTTGGTAGCTCTGTACATTATGTGAATGTTTTTTGTTTGTTTACTGTATGGTTTCTTTTTATAATTCTACTTATGATTGAATATAAAATGAGTTATGCTTATGATGATAAGAGGATTATTGTTTGCCCTTGATTTTCATAATTTTTTCTGTTTTTTTGTTATTTAATGGATGTTTCTCGTGGAAATGACTTTGGTAATGTTTTTAAAACAAAGCATTGTTGATACAGTTAATCATAGAACTACTGGTATTTGTTATATAATTTTGGAGTATGAGCTGAACCACGGTTATTCGCTTTTAAGCAAATAACTAGTCTTGATAGTTACTTGTTCTTTGCAACGGTCAGGTTTATAATTCAGCTCTTACTGATAGTTTCATTGTTCAGTATCATTTGGTAATAATGATATGGATTAAGAATATGAGAGATGATGATATTGAGTTGATAACGACTTCTACATTATAGAATGACAATAATACAATTTATCCGAAGAACACAGTAAATTAATCTCAACAATTTTTTCCTTTCGTTTCAATATAAAAATTATATCAACTAATCCACGATTCTTCTGCACAATTTAATTCTATAATATACTTGACATATAGAACACTAAGGAAGAATAGATAGAAACATGGACACTTTATCACTCTCTTCCCTTAAGCAACTCATTACTTCCGGAAATTCGTTAATCATTATGTCTACAGGAGCAAATACATATTATCAATATTGTTATATGAAATACTTGGAAAAAGATGTAGAAAAGAGATAAGAAATCAAAGAAAATACTCCTTTCCCACTTCAATATTCAACAATTCCATCTATCATTCTTCATACTTCCAACTTACTTATTCCAACGTACTTGTCTACCTTAGAAAGTTATGGAAAAGTATTCTCTTAGAAGAAACCAGACAACAAACTCCCACCACATCCTCACAGTTATTAGATAGCAACTGTGATATCAAACATCGTCCAGCCATCAAATATTCAATGCACTCTGACAACTTATCGAGAGGTAGTACTTCGGGAATTTCCATTTCTTCTGAATACCGAGATTAGTATTGATCGATTAATCTAAGAAAGGCATCTATTCGGATCAGTTTTTGTCTGCTTGATTTTTTTCCACTATACTTGATATGATGATACACTTACATGCTAACGGTGTGCTTCCATTTTCTTCGTTATTAGAGAATGGTGTAGAATTGCTAGTTATTAAATTAGTTATTAAATAATTATTAAGTTATTAAGTTAATCTCAATAAACCACCAAATTAAAGTGAACAGTATATTTTGAACGAAGATATTAATATTATGTACAAATAGCTTGATTTTTCGACTTTTCTTCAAGTATGGATAACGTGATGAAGACAAAGATTATTATTGGACACTGAATCATTTTACTTCTGGTGAAAAGTAAACTGTTAGTTATTTGAAAACGAAATAGAAATTAAATAATGCTGTGCAGTTTCTTTTCTTATTTGCTTGTTCAATAGTAGCAATAACAATGATTAATTGAAAGAAGTTAACTATGAAATGTTAATAAATTTTCCCCAACTCAGCAGGGAATTTTCTTGCAAGATTATTTGCAAATTTTTATCTCATATTATGTGCATTGGTCATCACTGTGTATGAAACATTGCAACTTTTAATATTTAAAATTTTCAATTCTAAATAGCACTGAAACTCATAGTTTAATTTACGGAATGCTCAGAAACTGATATGAAGAGCAAAAGTAACAAGGAAGTTGGGGTTTTTCGTAATTTCCATTCTTGTATGCGAATTTCATAAGGATTATATAAATTTTTATTTCACTATATTCTTTTATTCAAATCAACTTAGTTTTATTGCTTTATTTCGTGATTAATTTTTCAAAACATCTTTAATTAATTCCTGATGTTAATTAGTTGAAAGCATTTGATAAATACTAGCAAATCCGAACCACTGCTGACTGTTGATACAAACTAATTCAAATTATCATTAATTTTGCAGAATTGCTAATCATCATTAAATGTATTATAATGTAATGTAATAATCAGGTCCATGTGAAGAATAAAACGGACTCATTAACGAAGTTTCGAGTCCATGACTCATTTTTGTTGGAAACTCTAGTATAATTATTGGACATTCAACTCAAGAAGGGATGGTGCTATCATTTCTTGAACACCGCAGGATGATTCACAATGTCCTGCTGGTAGACCTACTTCGCCTGGTAGCCCATTTGGTCCTGGTGGTCCCGGTTCACCGCGTTTCCCTGGTGGCCCTTGAGGTCCCTGGAAGAATTAATAACAGATTATATAATAAAATTCTTGCTGGAAGATTATGGAGAAAAATAATTAATACTGCAGTAAGTGCTTGGTATATTTTAAAAAATGATAAAATCATGGCTCACTGTTTCACCAATAGGTCCTGCAGGTCCCACATTATTTGAAGGAATACCATTCGGCCCGGGAGGACCTTTAGGACCACGTGGACCTGGTGGTCCGGGTGGCCCCTTAATGCCAACTCCACCGATAGCATCATCACCAGGTGATCCTTTCATACCAGCATCCCCTTCCTCACCCTGCTTTCCTGGTGGCCCTGCCGGTCCCACTCGACCAGGCAATCCTGGTTTACCAGGCAGCCCAGGTAATCCGGGTTCTCCAGGAAGACCAGGCCTACCTTGTTCTCCTTGCTGTCCATGATTGCCTGGTGGTCCTGCGGGACAAATCACGCTGTAATTTGCTTTTTTAAACTGAATTCTTCAAATTTTTTCATAGGGAAAAACAGTATCGACATAAAAATATGAGGAAGTTAAACCACTTTCTGCTTTTACTTTCCTGCATTAGCTTCCACCACCCGTATTACTATCGGTTAGTTTCAATTTCACACTTCACATATTCAATTCAAAATATATTAAATGAAGCTGTATGAAAATGTCCAGAACTAACCATGGGAAATTAGGTTCAGCATGATCCAATATATCAATTCCATCAATGCCCGCTTTTCCTGGTATGCCAGGAAGGCCATCTGCACCTGGTTCTCCATCTAAGCCTGGAGGTCCCCTGGGTCCAGGTGGACATTGTAAATTAATGCATGAATCGCATTGTTGATATTCACTCGCCATTAGGTGTTCTGAATAAACATCTGAAAACATGAATTAATTTTCAAAGCCGAAACCACCACTCAGTAAAAATCAAATTTATTATATGAAGTTCATTTTTCTAAGATTCTTGATCATAAATTTTGTGGTATAATTATTTTTCGAACTAATTCAGTGTATTATCAGAAATTTTTTAAAATATACCAGTGAAAAAGAGAGAGGGCAAATAAATAAATTATAATTGTGTCAAATGCATTGAATTCACCTCGTTTTATAATTTGACCTTTTCGTAATTCAAGGATATCAATCCAAATGTTTTTTCTTGTTTCCTGCAATTATAAGCTGAAATTAAAATCTGGATAAAGATGGTTAAAAAAATAAAAAAAATCTGGTTAAAGTACGCTTTCCTAAAAATTAGCCGAAACTTATTTAGTGTTCTAATTAAAACATAACTAAGGTTTTTACAAGAATAAGTTTTTTAAGGATTTTGTGCAAAATTGGAGCAATCGATTAATTGATTTTAATTAGCTTATTTTTTTATAAGCGAATAATCGGAAAAAGTTACAAAATAAAAAAAAATCACCCCCTATATTTGAATGAAATGAAATTGATCGGAGTAGTTAGGGATAGACTTTGCAATAAATATATTTGAATTATTGATTTTTTTTGAAATTATAAACAAATTTGAATAAAGGGTTTTTAAAATTTAAATTTGTTAGAAACGAAACTTCCTAGTTTATACTTCTAGTATTGCCATTCGTCTTTGCAAGTGTTGCTTTGTACGCTCAACTCGTAGAAACAACGATATGTATATGACAGTCATTACTGTAAGCAAAAAAAGCGATATAAGTATTATAATTCGAGCTCGATTGAAAGCATTTTTCTGATTGTCCAACATGGAAAACTGAAATTGTTGAAGTAAAATAGCTTTATGTCCTCGAATTATGAGCTCTTTCTCTTTTATTTTGCTCTTAGGAGAAATTTGGATAGAATTGAAGAGCGTTGAATCAATTCTTCGCATAAACTATTTGCAAAAAGAGTATTACATAATATATAAATATAATAAATAAAATATCGTTAATGAAAAAATTGTTGCATTATAATCGTATACTCAATAAAATTTTAAAAAGAAATTTTGAGGAAAAAATTTTAAGTCAGCACTAATTAGTTTATACAAATATTCGAAATAATCTCATCTAAATTAGTTATTAGTTTTGTGTTATATGAAAAACTTTCTGATCAGTTGGAAAAAATTTTAGTGGAGAAAAAAATTAGCAATGATTGTCAATTCTTTAACTTAAGAAGTGTAAAGGTACTAATTAAAATTCAAATCATATCATACTGAAATGTCATATACTGAAATAATGCATTGTTGAAACATGAGCAATATGACAATACACTTGGACTCATATTTTTAAGGTCAAGGTGATAATACAAGATCTGCGACATCATCGTTCCAATACTCCATAATCAAACTTCTCACTGATTTGTCTGTGATTATTTTTCCCTTCCATGACTGACACATAATCACTGAATTCATATCACCTCATAACTTAAAAACATTTTCCTTATGACAAAGAATAATCAATTGTAAATCAAAAAATGTAAAGTTGGATAATATAAAACGATCTAACAAATGCATGTTGAATTAATTGTCAGATCAACAAATAATTTTTTAAAATTGTTGCTAGTTGGCACACAATTAATTATGCATTTATTATCATTTTATTAATTTATATATTAGTTCATTATAAAAATACCTCAGATATATATCTAAACTTAGTGCCTGATATTTAAAATGTCATCATTATGTGTATTTCCACTTAACTGAACTAATCAAAAGAAATCAAAGAAAGACAATTTTGAATGTTAATAAATCCGGAAATCTTGATAAAGAATATATTACTATTGATAAATTTTGTCAAAATAAAGGCATCTTTATAATTCTATAGCAAATCCGTCAAACTGTGATACTTTGAAGAAATTGTTTGGTCATTTTCCAATAATTATTATCACTAATGGAAGGTAAATATCGATAATTTGGATATTACATAATAAATTGTCATCACAAGGAGATTAAAATACTGAAATTACAATATCTCTAATGATATCATATGATGCTGAAATAGTTGACATAAATTATATAAATTTTATATTATTACTAGGTCTTAAAATGTAAAGTATACATATCAGGCATTTTGAAATATAATTTATTTCAACTATTTATTTAATATAATATGTGATGATGAACACAAAATGTTCCAATCAAACAAACAAGCGAATGAACCTTTTAACATTCTAACTAAAAACTTGTTGTAAGATAGAGCAAAAAATTTTTAATTAATATTATTTCAGACGATGATTCAGTGATTGCTGATATGATATCAAGTAATCAGAATTGTTTACAGTAAATAAAATTTCTGAATGTTATCTTCAACTCTATTTGAATTTTATTGCAGAAAAAATCAATTCAGGAATTTAATCAGCCCTAAAATTTTTATCGAATATAATTTTCAAATGCAAATTAATTTTTTATTCCACTGCTAGATGATATTAACATCATGCGATAATTAAGTTTCAAGTTTTAAAGTCACTCATTGTATTGCGGAATAATTACTTTGTTGTCACACAGAATTCAGTAATTATCTGGTAATGTTATTGTCAAATCTATTTTTTGATTCAGAGTTTTACAATATGTTAATATTTATCATTTTTTTGTTTTTCTTAGAAGTTTTATCAAGTTCTCTTCTTCATTTGATAATTTATAACATATTTTATTCCAATTTTTTAAAATAAATCATTACTTGAATAGAACTCGATGATCAACCAAGTTATTACTTTCTGCAAATAAATTACTTCATATGGTAATTCTTTACTCTGTTCATTTCAACAGAGATATGGTACTACTGGAAAAGGCATAGATCTTTTATATCTGCGACGATTTCCATTTCTTATGTGACGTTTTCCTCTTGAAGCGTCGGATATGAAATTCCATGGAAATTGGGTATGTAATGGATTTCGTGGATCCCACGGAAAACTCTGCAATTCTTACTGGTGCTAAATTTATGAAAATTTAAAAATGAATTGTTGTGACTGATATAAAAACTGATATATTGGATTAATTCCTTCAATTGATTTATCTTATTTTGCTAGTATTTAACACTCAATGAATAATTACTCTATTTTTTCTATATTTGAAGTTTTCTTTGGTTGCAGAGTTAATATATTTGCATGAATGAAAAATTATTTTAAGGTTTAAAAAAAATTTTGCTCCTAAAAGATATTGCCTCATTAGAAAGCATTCAGATAAAGGGAGCTTGTAAGAGTGAAAAGGTTAAAAGACAGACAAACTTGGCCTAGCAGATGCATCGAAAAAGAAGCCAAGAGGCGAAAATAAGATTCCCTTTCTTCATTATCATTGCACATAAGAATGACTGTCAGTAAAATTTATTGGTTGATATTAAAAAGCCTACCGAGAGGACGTTGCACGATTATCAGCCAAAGATATCACTGCATTTCCGAAAAGTTTTATAATTTGACGCATGATTACTATGAGCTCTCTATCATTTAAGCTAGCCGCATTAATTATAATAGTTTTATTTTTTTGTATCAAATAGTAAGCTTGATTGCCTATTTTTTGTTTCTTATAAGATTCAAATTAAAATGAAGGAAACCGACTCGTTGAATATTGTCTTGAAGATTCATACTCCAGCGATTTACTTCTTGATTATAGATTTCCAATTTTTGATAATCCGTTGATGTCATGTCACGTAAGTATACGCCATCTTTATAGATTTTGCCATTCTGAATATTGATTTTTCTTTTTCTTGTCTAAGAGTTTTGAACAGGTGAAACATCCTAAATTTAACTTAACTTCCGTACGTAATTAGTTTTTATATCAGTCTTATATGTTTTCAACAAAATTCTCTTAAAGGAAAATAAAGTAAAAAGAAACGAGTGAAGTAAATGGTCCCCTATCCTCTGCAATTTATTAATTAAACGCTGCAATACTTTTTGTTATTGTCTCCGAAAACGATCATTGATCAAATTGTTTGGTTAAATGATAAAGTGAAACGAAAATTACAATAACATAGCATCCCTTGCCACCGGAAACAAATACGCCATCTGCGTTGTAGCAAACATTGTTGACACAGATGATGTTACCGTTGAAACTATTGATAAATGTATGTTGAACTTGTGATTTGACCATTACAGCAAGCAACAGAAGAGAGAAACTGAAAATCCCGAGAATTCGGGAGTTAGAGTGAGAGTTGAGTGTAAGAGATTAAAATTGCTAACGAAACATCGAATATTCATTGTTAACAGTTTGCTCCGACCAAAAAATACCAACGTTTTTGTATATACCATTAGTTTGATTTCATTTATGCAATAATAAGTAATTAAATATGATATGGGATTTAAAATCTGAAATGGAATTGAAATCAAAAAGAGATTGATCGAATGTTAAGTCTTCTATGCTAACAAATAGCAAAGGCAGCAATTAAAAGTATTGAGTATTGTTGGAATGGAAAAAAGAAAAACTAACAGCATCTTCTTCATGGGACATCTAATAAGTCGAAATGATAATTGAAATGAGAAGAATTGCACAGAACAGAAATAGATGAAGGGAGAATCGCGATGAAACCGTCAAAACACCAGAAGGAATAAAGTGCAAATTTTCGAAATAATTCATCGCTACAAAGTTGTCCTTTGCAATACACTTCGATCGTGGTTTCTTCAATGTATAAGCTTCGTCAATACAAACTTTTATTTGTGCTGTGCTGAAGTCACATGACAAATCAATCGGTTCAATCAGGTTTGATGATAGTATTGCTGATAAAAGGAAACTGCTTCTTCAATGAATCTTAAAATTGAATGAATAAACACTGGATCTTTGCAGATTTTCATCCCTCTTATATGATAAAGTTGTCAATTTGAAAATAATTCATAATTCTTTAAAAAGCAAGAGATGGCAAATGTTTTAAAATGATCGATTAATACATTCTCTTTCATAAAAAATCAATATGATGATGAGTCATTTCAGATTAAAATCGTGGCTGCAATCAAATTTGTCAAGATTGTTCACGTAAGGATTGCACAAGGAATTTTATGAATATAGAGAAAACCGGTCTTCACATTTAGGTAAATATTACACAAATGGCATTTTCATAAATGCGTGAAGTTCCTTTTCCTTATCGTATCAGCGATAATTGGGTCGGCCATTTATCATAAATCATATCATTCTTTATCACTTAAACTGACTGATATTCGGTTGATTACTGATATTGCTTTATTTTTTTCTTCTGGTAATGTTATATTTTGGAGAATTTTAATTATGACTAACCATATTATTTGATATGTTAGTATTATTTCTCTTTTGTTGAAAAAAGACGCATATTTAAAAAATATCATTCATCGATTAAATTAAAATTTTTATGCTGATTGATAACAAATTTGTCACTTATAATTTAATAAAAACTCAAGAAAAAATTCAAAAACAACTAACAATAGAATAACTTCTCTCCAAATAATACTCGAATATATGCAATCAAGGAATAACTGTTACGTTGCATTTTGAAATATCTTTTCAATAAGTATTTGTTCATGACTGTTATTAAAAAGCATAGAAAAATAAGTGTTTGGTGAAAAGACTGTAAAACTAACAGGAACTTGTTTTTAATGTTTTTGCGATATCAAGAAATCAACATTTGGTTCTTCTTTTTCTTCCGTTTCTCTCTCCGTCTCTCTCTCTCTCTTCCACCTCATGCATTTTTCTATCAAATAAATTTATAAAAAGTCTAAATATCTCTATATTAATATGTTTTGTGTCTAAATTAATTATGTATATTATATGAATAATTACTTTGAAATATCCGAAAAATAAATTGATCGGTTTTTCATAAATAATTAATTTATCTTAGAAAAAGTCGATAATTTTGTTTCGCTAACTAATTAGAGTAAACTGAAAAATGTTCATTTTTTCCAAATAATAAAAAAAACGATCAGTAATATCAGTAATTTACTTTGTTTATTGCTAAGCAAAAAAATGGAGGAAACAAAGTAAGTAAGAAACAAAAGTATGAAATGAACAAATAAAGTAATAAAATAATGAAAAGAACAAAAAATTAATGCAAAAACCAGAAAAAACAAAAATATTTTGGTCAGTGACGATATTTACGGTAATTAAAAAGGTTGAATTATTTTGTTTCATAAAAAGTAAATTAAAGCAAAATATGAGAAAAAATTTTTATTTTTTATAAATCCTAAAGAGAATGGAAGTTTTTCTTTTATACAAATAGCAAATATTCTTTCATATCCTACTTTATCTCAAAGAATTAATAGTTTTTTGAAACAGTATAACTCGCTAGCTATCATAATTTAAAATCATTTACCTTGCTTATATCAAATTTAAATGTAAAAAAGAAAAATTACTTTTTTAATAAATAAGAATTGAAAGCTTTATGATACATGGAAAGGAAAGTAATATCTGCGACATAACAGATATTTTAAACATATCTTCTGTCATCATTACTCGAGAAAAAGGTAAGGAGAAAATGTTGCATTGAATTAACAAACAGTTGCGATGGTAATGGTATGATAATTGCATGTTCCATTGCTAACTTTTTCTTTTATTGATGTTTCAATCAACCGGCATCAAAAATATGGAAACTTTTAGATTTCAAAATTTAACAATTTAAAGTATGAAAGGTCTGCTGCACTTTTTTTCACCGAAAAATATGATAAAAAATAGTATAACACATTGAAGAAACAGGAAAAACGAAGTGGTATAGCCGGTCATGTCAGAGTATCTTTTTCGGGACACTGATCCGTGGGAGTGAATTTAGTAACGAAAATTTTACCGATTATCTTCTTTATTAACATAAAAATGAAAATTGCTGAGACCGCACCGAAATAGCAACCATAAATAAAGAACTGAAATATTTTTCAGCTGAAATTTCGAACAAAGTTGTTAAATTTTGGAAATATTTGAAGAGGAAGTAAGCATGCTTCTCATCATTTTGCACTTTTGAAACTTTTTGAAAATCAAATTATTGAAATGATATCAGATCGAATTTTGTAACTGAAATGATAATTTCGCATATAATAACCTTTTTTAAATCTTTAAAAGTTTTGAATGCTTACTGATAATTTTCATAATGAAATTAAAACAAAAAATGTTATAATACTTAAAATTTCACAGTATATTTCTTTATGCAATCATTCAATACTTTTACATAACAAAGCACTGAATCTTTCTTTTTTCAAAAAATTTTTATTAAACTTTAGATGATATAAGAACTGGGACTGAAAAGACTAAATAAAATAAGCAGAAGTAAATGAAATAAGACGCTTTAATGCAAACTCTCAGGTAATTTTGTAATATAAAATTACCTGTGTACGTATATCAAGTGCCAAACCATGCTTATCAACGACAGTTAAGGTTAATATTGTTTGTAGAAGAAGTGCAACAAAAGTACAAGATCCAAATACTAAACCATAACTTGCTGCTGTTAGTTCTGTAGCAATATTGGTACTGTAATGAAATATTCCGTATTTCTTCTATTATACAAATTTCTTTTATTGCGATTTTAAATTCGCTCTAATTTTAATCTGAACTTAATATAGAAAAAGATTTTTAGAGAAAAATTAAATATTTTTAAAAAAAAATTTTTGCAAAGCATTTGAAATTATATTTTCAAATGTTATATTAATAGAAAATACGTGTTTATTCCATTAAAACTGCTTGGGAACTGACAAAACCTTTTCCTATCATTACTATCAAATGCTAAGCAATCATTGCTAATGAAGGAGATGTTTGTATTGATCTTACCTTGCCGCGGTCATAAGTAATTGATAAATAGTAGCAAAAGCTATATAAAGAATATAAGCAGTAAAAGCACTAGTCGTTTGAGACATCACAATAAGTAATACAGCGCTAATAATTGAATTGATCCATAATATCAACTCGCCACATTTCACCCAGTCAATTTTCAGGTACTGCACGAAGAAACAAACGACCGCTCCTGTTTAAGTCATCGCAATCGAGGTGATAATCACTTCATTGCACAGTTAAAATCACTTGCGAATATAAATTTATTAAAATTCAATTTGGTATTTTAACACTCATGCTAAACTGATTACTCATTTCATTCTTTTAGTTGAAACTCCACTGAAATTTGAGTTGGTAGTCGTAGTAAATATCAACTGACAGGATGTTTGAAACTATTTCTTGTGATTAATTGGCATACTTGTGTAATTTCACAAAGTGCTTGCAATCATTTACGGTTATCAGGTGATGAGGTAATGCCCAGCAGTTCTGTAACATTACTGATAGTGCTATATAAAATGTTGCATATTTTATTATCGCATTCTAATTTTTCGTTATTGAAATCACATAGAGAGTTTATCTGAAACTTTAGCGAGAAGTTTCTCTGTTTATCTGGCAGACATTGTATTTTTATTTTGAAGTATTGAAAGCACCGATGACTGTGTGAGATTGAAATGAATGATAGGGCGATCGCTTAGAACACATACCGATCAAAGTGGATGTACACTCGGTGATGCCATTGTATGCTTCATCACTCTGTTGTAATAAAGCCCATAAATTTTGCACGTAATTTTGAACCTAAAATGAAAATCTAAAAGCGAATGAAAAACTTTGCTATGATAAATTTTCATTTGTATAATTATTATTATAAATTCAAACTTTTATTCATTTTCCATCGCATTACTGATTATCAGTTCGTGAACTTAATACTTGTGATGCATATTATTATCACTGTTATCATTAACTACAACAATATCAGTCCTGATTTGCTGATGACAATTGTTTTACATAATGAAATAATATATGGTTGCTTAATTCCTGTAATTTTTGTCAGAGGTCAATTTTGAAAGAATTAACATTGACGTGACTAAATGTGGATGAGAGGAAGAAACGCCTTACTTGGAAAGTTCCACAACTGGCCAATGCCCACCAAATGCACCATTTCAATACGACTGTTTTCCTCTTGAAGACCATCAAATGCTTCCAAGCATCTTGAAGATAACTCTTCAGTCCAAGATCAACCGTTACAGATATTGCATTTAATGATACCCTGTGCTATATCCAAATTTACGTTGATAAATAGTATCACCGACATCTTATGCATGGCTAATTGATTATTTGTTGTGAAATAAAGTGACTTAATTAATTGTAGGTATTATTGAAAGAGTAAAGTTCAAAACTTCAACTCAATTTTTAGAAAATTTTGGAAAAGTGGCACAAAGAGTAACAGTTATTTTAAACTGTTAACCTTTCATCGTCATGTATTTCGACTGTTCGGTCGCAGTTTTCCACTTGTCTTAAATTTTTATTTTTGATCATCTTGGGTGATATTGATGGAAGTAAGCAAGCCATTAGTAAGGTAATACAACCGAAACCAAATGAAATCTAATAAACCGAAAATTATTTTAACAATGAGAAAAAGCTTTCCTTTTCCAAAACTTTTCTCAGAAGCGAAAAAGAAATTTTATATTTTCTAAATTAAAATGGAAAAAATTGTAAGAGAGTTTATGACGCTTTTTCTTATGAGACGTGAAATTCCTTCTATCGTGCTCCAATTTATAGGAAATCAATTATTTTAGATAATATCATAATTGTAATTAGCGTGAAATATTGAGTAAGTGAATTAATTTATCAAACGATTTCAAGCATTTTAGATTATTCTGTTTTTCCTTGCTGCTACTAATTTTTATATTTATACAAATTTACTCATATCTTTCACTACAAACATTTATATTTTGTAAGATTATATTCATGTTAGCTAATTACTTTCGCGTTTAGTTTTTCATCAAATCGATATTTTTGCTAGATTTTTCGATTTTATTTATTTATTAAATTGATTTCTCAGGAAAGTTGAATAGTTATGTTACTTATTGAGAAATTATTTTTTAAATAAATTTGTGGAAATATTTACTTGCCTCATATAGTTGCAAATATGAAACAAGACGAGTTGAAATAAGCAGCTGACCGGATCCGTAAGCTAAAAATTTGCCAAACAGTGTGGCTGCCCTGACAAATGAAGTGATACGTTTGAAATGCTTTTGATCGACAACTGCGTACATGTAGGAAACATAGGCAATGTCGGATGCTGTCGAAAGTCCTATTAATTAACGCATATATGAATTTTTCGGTCAATTCGGTCAACTTTTTATTAATCATTCCTTTCGCGTAGGATCAAATCTTATGATTTTGTGATTTAAATCTTCTTCAATATTATGGAACTTCCCTCGAATAATTATTTAATTTATGGCATACAAACCAAAAATGATTTCCATTAATTGCATTTGCCATACTTTATTACCCCAAAGGATGATTGCATGAGAAGCACTATATGACATCGCTTCGAGAACTACAATTGGCTTATGTCGCAATATATCAGTAAGGAAAAATATTGGTATCTGAAAGAGAGAATAGTTTCAGCTGTGGGCTGATTGAAATCTAGCTTATTTTCCATATTTAGGCCGTTTTTTACTATGAGTTCAATAACTAATGGTGGATAAGTAAAATGAATTCAATTGCACTATTATTAAAAATAATAAATAATTAACAGAGCCATGTCTCTTTGCTCTCTAGTTGCAAAATTCAGTTAATTTTTGTTGTTTCATATTTTTCAAATACTAGAAAAGGCAAACATTTTACTACAAAACGCAATTTTAATTAATTATTTCTTAACTTCTACTCAACAAAAATGAAATTTATTATAAATTCAGCATAATAATAAGTGATAAATTTAGGAAATTTAATTCTCGATCTGAATTATAACTTCGAATTCTAGTCTGAATTATATTCGTTGAGTAACTTCACTTCAGTGTCAAACTATAATTTCATTCCATTTAATGTATCCTCTCTGCCATTAACAACAAACTGATCATTGCTTAAGAAGCAACAAACATCTCTCAACTTACCAATGCGACCAGATATGAATAAGTCCATAGTGGATATATTTGACTGTAAAGTTGAACATCGGTGAAATTTTTGTAAGACGAAACGAGAAACGGCGTCAGAAAAGGGGTCGCCGGACGGAATTTCTTGATCATTCCGAATAGACATATGAAATATATTAGATGTTTCCAGTACATTTCGGCTAACCATATATTGTCTGCAATTCAATATTTTTTCCACTTTAATTTTTAATCGATTGAAACTAGATGAAATTTCATCTTCACCTTTTCATGCTTTCATGAACGCAAGTGCAGGACGTGTGACACACGTTTCATACGTTTGAAAGATAATAGAAGGAATGGATGAAGGATCGAGGACAGGACGAGAGTTATTTCTGTGTAATGAAAAGCGCATAAATGTTTTGTTAACCGATCGTTCGTCCCATCGTTCCTTCCATCCACCGCACTTTTACACTTTCAGTAGTGAACAGGTGTCCAAAATAAAAATTAAATAAATTATTCTCTCTCTCTTCCCTTACTTCTCCCTACTATCTTCCTTTCATAGCTGAAATAATTGGTTCATTCATGACACTCTTTTTCCTCTGCTTCTCATTGTCCAACTATTAATACTTTTCTCTTTCAAGCATATGATTGTTGGAAACTCTTAAGATTGCCAATTAATTAACCACTGATTAGATAATATATTAACACCAATGAGCATACTTAATCGCTACAAAATTTTCTTAATTATTTCACTGATTAGCTTGTCTTACCTATGTAATGCCGAAATATGGATGAGTATAATGAAAAGAAATGTATTAGTGAAGTGAAACTACAGTTAAGGAAGGATATCAGTTACTGTTGACGGACGAGTTTTTCCTATCAAATTTTGAAACTGACATCCTTGCCGCACAATTTATCATTTTTTTTAAACTGCAAGAAGGTGAAAGAGCAAAAAAATCTAATCATTGATTAGATAGGAACATTCGAATGCTGCTAAATTCACTTAAATTATCTGAACTATAATTTGTTGCTATTAAAGTTACTGCTTAATTCTAGAAGTAATTGAAAGCTCCCTGTGGAATAAATTATCATTAATCATTTATCATTCCTGATATCATTAGAACAGAGAATTTTAATAAATGTGCAATATTTGCAATGATTATTTCATCTGATTGAAAAATGTAAAGGAAGCTTAAATGTCATATTATTCAAGTTTTTGAACTATCTGTTTCTTTGTACATATGTATACGTGTGCCTGTCTGTCTAGGGTGTGTGTGTGTGTCTGTCTGATCATGTTTCGAACTGTAGTTTTTTTGAATGAATGATTCAGAAACTAATAAAAGACAAAGTTAAATATTAAATCAAACGACCGGCACGACTGATCAATTCATTCTCACAATTTATCATTTTAATTTTGATATCGGATAAAAATTTCTTGCTAAAAATTAAGACTATTTAAATCTTTTTTAAATGTATTATATTCAAATGCTATTATAAACAAGTTAGATACTATTTAGCTGTCAAGTTCCTTCTGCTAAATTATTCGGAAAAAGGAAAAAAGAGAAGTTTGATACAGTGAAGGATTGTAGGGCCTCTTTATGAGCAAAGGTAATTAGCAGTGCCAAAAAAATTCTTCCCTTTTCTTATTTTCTTAGTTTTTTCAGTTCTTTCTTCCTTTTAGTATGACTGAATCCATTTTGTTCTTTCCTGTTATCGTATCATTTCGAAAATTCCCTTTTCTCAATCATAAACTTAAAAAACGAAAGAAAAAACTTGATGCTTAGTGATATCTTTTGGGTGCTATCGAAAAAACAGTAATATAAAATTGCAAATAAACTTGCATGAATAATTTCAGATTAATAGATTTGGGTAAGACAATTGTTTACTTATTATTTGCTCACCCATTTTTTGCCTTCAGTAACTTTATTAAATTAATTAATTGTTTACTTATCATTTGCTATTTATTTTTTTTTAATTTTATTAAATTAACAAATCTTTTTCTTATTTTATTAAATCAACGAATTTTGTTAAAAGTCTTGTAAAAGCTTAAGGTAATATGCCCATTATTTGCAACACTAAATTATATCTCCACTAATTACTGTTGCCCGGTGATCTAAAATCACAAGTGATAGATCATACCTCATTCAATTCTTCAATATTATCAACTTGTCCACTGAACATTTATTCTCAACTAGTGTCTTTTGTAGCTTATGGAATGCAAAGTATACTCTGAAATTATGCTTCGGTACTGAAATAATAAAGTATCCCAGACGTTTTTCAGACAAAATGCTCAACAGTTCCATAGTATCACTTCGCAACTTTGTTCAATTTTATTTTTAAATTTGAAAAACGCATTTATATATATATTTAAGTGTAAATATATGTAAAAACACATAACTGATATAAATTACACAAATATATATTAGTTATATATTTATAAAACAACTGAATTTATATTTTTGATGAAAAATTCCACAAAATTCTGCCATTAAAAATTTTCGAAATCTTCAAATAATTAAGATTACAACTTGATTACCTTTTTGCTTAGACCTGTAATGCATTGTGCAATATTAAAATGATATAGAATATATTACTATTTTGTATTATATTATTACATTACAATAATATTGTAAATTCTGACTGACTAAAGATTTATTTTATTGAAAAAGACAAGAAGAACAATAGCAACATCAGAAGTATTGGAAATAATGAAATGATTGCATAACCGTCTTGTTCAACGACGTGATTTATCATCACATGACGATATAGCAGTACTCCGCACAATATTGTCGTGTTGATCTTGTATTGCACATTTCCAACTAATTATGGTGATAAATATTAAGGCAATAATACCAAAATAACCACTATATACAAGGAACTGAAAGCAACGGATGATTCATTGGCATGCTTATCGATTATTGAACGGGAAATGATCTGATAAGAAATTGCAGTAATTAGAGAAATAAAATAAAAGATGCAGCAGTAGAAATTGAAACATTGTTGAATCAATAACTTTAAGTACCATAACAAGAAAAATCAGACAATTACATGGAATTTAAAAGGATAATGCGATAAATAAATATTGAAACTCATTTTTACTTCAATATTCACAATGCTTTATCGATTACTCCATAACAAGTTACTACATATAGCTTCATTTTCAACTAACACTTATCAGAGTAAAAGAGTAAATATCTCTTATTCTGACTATTCAACTGTTAGCAGATTCCTTATTCCAGTAGGTTACTTGTTTAAATAGGTTAAATAAATCCAGTTCAATCATTGTTATCATTTAATAAATGTTTCAATATGTCAAGTTAATGATGCAACATTTCCATCATTTTTGTTACGGCAATTTACTAATTATTAATTCATCGAATAATGATGCAAATAGGTTGGATTATTTAATATCTAATTAATTTGAATTTAATAAATATTTAATTTAATCATTATTAAAATAATATGAAAATATGCTATAATTACAAAAGGGGAGGGGAATAGAATGAAAAGAAAAATAAACTTACCTGTTTTCTAATAGATAAAGCAAAAAATCCGTGCTTATCAGCAAATACAAATGTAATTATTGTCTCCAACAAAAGCGCAATAAATGTATTCAGGCCAAAAACAAAGCCATAACTTGCCGAATTAAGCTCTGATGCAATCGTCGCACTGAAAAAATGATTAAAATAAACAATAGTTTGAAATTTTGTTATAACTTGCACGATCGCACCAATATGCCATTAATAGATTTTTAATTAGCTAAATATACCAACCAAATCTGGTAATGAATAATTGTTGATTAAATGTCAATCAAAGTTTTAGTTATTAAAAAGCAAATGTCAAATTATTGCACTATTATCAATAGTTGATCAGAAATTGCAGCCATCAGTGGTTTATTGTTACAGTCGACATTTATCACTAATGCAAACATTTATCATACTGATAGCATTTTGCTAGTTTGCAAGTTTTTAATTTAAAAACAGGCAAACTAATTCTTAAATTTTAACGACAAATAGGCGCAATATGAAAAAAGGATGTTTAAGTTTTTGAAGGAAATATTGAGAAAAATTATAAAAAATGATTCTTAGCAATACTATCACTGATTAATCACATAACAAGTTTAGTTAAAAAATTAATCTTTCATCAAAATATTATCAAGAAAAAAGAAAAATACATGTTATAAACTGTTAGCGATATATATGCATGCAATCATCAACTTATTATCAGTTATCACCTTATATATTAGCAATCTGCATGCAGTTATCTCCTTAAACACCTCTCGGCTGTTTATTTGTACGATAAATTAACTTTCCAACATTCGAATTTTTGAACGAATTAGAGCAACAATATGTGTTCTCCATGCAGCTTACCATGCGGCAGTCATCAGCAGAGTGTAAGCAGCATTAATAGCAACGTAAAGAATGTATGCAATGATGACCGATTTACTTTGTGACATAATAATTAATAAAACAGTAATTAGAGCTGATGTAATTGAAAGTATTAATTCGTCATGCACTGTCCAGTCTTTCTTAATATATTGCAGTGAAAATGAGATTACTGCACCTGAAATTATTTCGCTTCCTATTCATTAATTTAAGGTTACTCTTTCTCATTTTGCTATCTTCATTTAATCAACAAATCGCCCAATCATTTCTCCCATTGCCTCCCCCGCACACTGGTAATTTAAAGTACCGATAATAGTATTGATGCACTCGGTAATTCCATTGAAGTTATTTGAAATATTTTGCATTGTAGCCCATAACGATTGCACATAATTTGTAATCTGAAACTTGTAAGATATTAAACCAAAAATTCTGCTCCTATTTCTATCTTTCTGAACTAATAATATTTTAAAAGTGCATCTCTAAAGGATAACTTTACTTTTTTAAGTAAAAGTATAATTCCTTGAAAAATGTAACGGTAGCTTTCAATACTAACTATTAGTAAAGCATTTTTATCATTTATTACATAATGGAGTAGTATTTCATCGTTAGACAAAAAATATGCGCTTTTAAATTAATTTTTAAAAATAGATATTCTATTGTTTTAAAAAAAATTTATTGCTAACTTTGTATTTTGATTCAATTCAGTTTGACTGAGTTTTAATTTCACAAAGAATATTTAAAATTTTGCTAAAAAAAGAAAAGAGTGAAATTTTACCAACCTGATAATACCCACAGCTTGTCAGTGCCCACCATATACTCCAATTCAAGACAATTTCATTCTTCCTTAATATTTCGAGTTGCTGCAGAAGGAAGTGGCAGTATGCCGCAGTGCTGTAATTAATACTTTGGTGCTTATATTTAGGCATACATAAATGTTTCTTCAGTTTCACTTTTTATCTGTTGAGATGAAATGCATGGTGGATATCTGTTCTCATCTACTCTCACCTGTTTCCCTTCAACCTTTAACATTGTCTTGGAATGTTACGAGTCCACATTACTTACTTTTAGCAAGCGATACCTGTTGCCGCTTATATCTCAGCTTTTTTATTCTCCGTTGCTTTCCTCTAATTGTCAAAGTCTTACTTTCTTTTTAACTTTCTTGTTTTTACGATTCATTGGCATAGAATCTCTGTAAACTGAAGGGAAGAAAATGAACCTTTCTTTGATATTTCTAGCTCTTGTCTCACTAGAATCCTTAATATCATATACAACTTCAGAAGTTTCTTTTTGTCGCATGTCATCCGCTTGCTCACGTTGAGCTTTTCCGTTTGTTCGTTCTGATGTTATCGATGGAAAAGCGATCGCAATCGGTATTATTACGCATACTGCACCGAAGGAAATCTAGTAATTAATCGAAGCCACTGATCAAGCATTAGAGATTAAAACAGAAATCAATTTAAGAAACGGATGGAAATAAAATTCTCAAAAGCCTTTTTCAGCTATTTCACATGCCTTCAATATTTATTGCTATAAAAGCTTTCTATATTTCTTGTATGCTAATTTATCAAAATCTAAAAAAAATCGATGTTTTCTCTGAAATATTAAACATATTGTTATTAAAATTTTAACTAACAAATATTTTTTGAAAATTCAAAAATTCCAAGTTACTTGATTTAAAAGTAAGTAAGATCCATAATTAAATGAAATGAGGAATTGAGCTAAAGCATAAGCAAAAAATCGTCCAATAAGTGTAGCAGCACGTGTATACGATGAAGCCAATTTGTAGTACTTCTTATCAACGATGAGAAACAAGTACGATTCGTAGCCGATTTCACATGCTGATGCTATGCCTTCAATAAATTCATGCATTTAGTGCATTTTCATTTCCAAATTACTAAGTTCCAGTTAGATCAACTGAAGTAATTTCTAATTTGTCAATTTCATACTAATTGTTAAACCATTTAGCATAAATCTTTCGGATTCTCGACCATTTCATAAAATGATAAAGCTATAAGGATGATTTATAGACTTAAATCTTAGTAGTATTTTGCAGTGGTATTTCAGGACAGATTTTTCCGTAATATTTTACAGGATGTTCAATGATTGATTATTCAAGTGAATAATGTATGATTTTTTTCAAATGTTGAATATTTGTAATCTCGCGGTTTCGATATATATCGAAACATTGATAAAAAGACTAAAATTTAAACTTCACCGATCTACAATTAAATCCGAAGAAATCTTAAACAACTTTCTTTTGTTTAGTGAGAATACTTATTCTGCTAATATTTCAATATTGTCGACAGTGAGATAGTTATGAAGCTAATAACTTGGAAAATATTATGATAATTTGAGTAAATTTCTTTCAATCCTTTATTCCATTGTGATGTTTATGTACAAAGCTCATTTCAAGCATTTACCAAAAGCAATTTGCATAATTTGCATTTGCCATATCGTTTTACCCCAAATTAGTAAAATCCATGTAGCACAAAGTGCCATAGCTTCCATTATAACAATTGGCTTATATCGCAATATGTCAGTTAAGAAAAACGATGGTATCTAAAAGAAAAAAGTGTCAATTTCTTTACTTATCATAGAACATTACTTTTCTTGAGTAAAGAAATGGTTGAAATGCTTACTAAGGCGACTAAATAGGAATAAGTCCAAAATGGATAAATTTCACTGTAAACTTGAAAATTAGTAAAGTTCTTTGGCGGACTGATAAGATAAGATGTAAGGAACGGTGTTGCTGGGCGAAATTCCTTGATTACACCAAATGTAGAAACAAGTGCAATGGTTAACTTCCAATGCATTATAATGAGAAATTCTGACAGTATTCAGACAAATTTTCCTCCCAATAGAAAAAGTATGCAAATTAATTCGTATTCTTCTGTAAATCAATTATAAATAAATTTGAAATTAAGTAAAAACAATGAAATAATCTGTGTGAAAGTAACTTTGCATGATAACCGTCGACTGAATCAATACGAAATGCTAAAGTTGAATGTGAAGAAAAATGAAAGAGAAAAGTTATCGGCTCATCAAATATTGCACTAAAATCGGGTGGAAAAGTGATTCACCGAACAAAATTTTAAATATTAGCAAAATAATTATTGCGATTACTATCATTTAAACTAATTCCATAATTCAATCGTAAGATACAAAACTTTTTAAATTGTGAATGAAAAAAACTTAGAAATGATGCGTATCAAATCATAAATTTGTTATTTTTTTTTCTTTTCCGTTATAATATTTCGAAAATAAACTTAGTAAACATTTTTTAGTATGAAATATTGCTAACTTTTTCCATACGATTTTAATATTCTGCTAAAATTCTGTCAATATCGATAGCAGAAAAGATAAAGAGCTAAGATATTTCCATGATTATTATCAACGATAATATTATCACAATTTCAAAATTTGTTTTGACATTTTCCAAACAGAAATGAGACAATATATTTTGTCAGTACAATTAATGCAATAATATTATCCTTAAGAATAATTGAAAAGATACTTAATTAGTCAGCAAACAGTTTATGGAAACAGCCACTTTTTGCTTTATGGAAATTTCATGCGAATTAGAAACATTATAAATAATGAAACGATTGAAGAAGAGGTTATATTGTTCGTCGTTGTTATTAGTGTAACAGGTTTGCGATAATTAATCGCAATTCTTTTTATCTAACCGTGAAAAGTTACTTGATCAACTCTAAAGGATGTCGAAAGTAATAGAAATTAGAAGAGCTGATGGATACGATATCGGCTTCCACGACGCCAGCAACGATGAAATCACACTCTATTTACAACTTCTCTCACCGTATTACTCACTAACCGCTCAGGTAAGAGTCTTTTTAAGACCAATTACATAAGTTAGTTTTGTTTTGCCTCTAATAATAAAATGCGACACTGAACGGAAAACAACATCAGGGGATAAATAAACTTCAGCTTATTCATAATTTTACCGACATTCATTTTAATTTGGAATATGCAAATATTTTGCCACAGATTATATGATTCAGTACAATAATAGTATTAATCGATATTGCATGACGATAAAAGTAGAACTGTCACCTTACTACTGAACTTGTCAAATCTAACTTGATTGATTCGTAGCGCTTATTCTTCTCATTGAGACAATTATTCTTTTTCTCTCTTATTTAGTGAATCATTAGTCATTGGTCTAGGTCAGGTCATTATTACTGCTTAACTTACTCGCTGGGTGTTCCAGCCTGGCGGAAAATAAACATAGGATGAATGACCCTTTACTCATCTTTGCCCATTTTTATATCATTTTTCTCTTCTCTTGGACACCTATTGCTTTAACCTTTCTTACTTTCTTTTACTTAAACCGCTTAGCTCTCTAATCTTGTTTGCTTAAATGATCCTTTATTGTTTAAACAAACATTTTTACTATTCTCGTGATGCTTAACAACACTATGTCCCATTGCTACTATTTCTAGCATGTTTTAAATATTAAGAATGTCCTTTAATGGAAAGTTATTTCATTGTGATGAAATAATTAAGGCATGCGCTGTGGAATATTTTCGACGTCTATTAGTTCGTGATCACGTCCCACCTTTATCTATTGCAGATTCACTTGTTCGTTGTTTTTGCTTTCATTGACAAACTTTTTTCATTAGTTTCATTTAATTAAGATGGATTTTTGGCCAAAAAACAACTATTGAAGTTAATTTTTTTGGATATTTTTGAAGACGTGGAATATTTGACTTGAAAGAATCAGGGGAAATTCTAGTATAGCCTTCTTTATCCCGTTATCAATCACTTAAATCATCTTCCAGATCAAAGGTCTCATTCGATGCCTAGGAGTGAAATTTGCCAGTATTCAACGAGATGCTGCCTGGGCTCTTACTAACTGTGCCTGTTCACCCCATGAAATATGCTATAAAATAATTCAACACGTAAGTATTGCTATGATAAGCTTACACAAAATGGCTGGTGTCCTTCTGTCTCAGTAGCAAAGTTTTTAGTAGCCTAGAATTTTGTTATATTGAATAATCGTTATAATGTTAAGGGTGGATTAGAAGCACTGATTCATTGTGCCGAACTGACAGATGGCGAAATCCAAGACCAGGTTTTCTGGACACTTGGTAACATCGCATTGGATTGTCTCATCTGCCAAGAAAAGGTGATATGTGATTCAAGAAATCAGGGTATCATGCAGTAGAAACAATAATCGTATAATATTTTTAGCCTGGCAAATATTATCATAAAATATTCGACGATTTCTGAAACATTGTTCAGTTATTATTTCATTATCATATTATCGTATGTTAAACTTCTATTCATACTCGCTAATTACAAAAGTAATAGTATAGGTACGAAACAGTGCTGCATTATCGGTTATGATCGGAGTGCTTGTTAATCCCACATTTATTTACTCGAGATGGAAACGAAATCTTGTCTGGGCTATGTCACAAATATTTCGTGGTGGTATTCAGACGCTCCACCTGACGGTTCGTTTACCAATCAATAAATCTACATTACCATTTACAGTTTATACTATAAGTGATCTCGAGCAACTCACTTTTAGTTTGTGCAAAGCGCATTGATCGGTCTTCATTCCATGCTTTATCTGGATGATGCAGAACTAAAAGTGGACGCAGTTTGGGCAGTAGCATACATTGCTGATGACAGTGTTAACGGTAGACAAGTAAGCTTCTGTTCTTCGATCAAATAGACCAGGTGGTTGATGAACTGAAACAGATGTAGGTCTGATGTCAAGAGTGTGGAACAGATGTCTATATCCGTTCTGCAATCGATCAAACTCATTCCTTCGTTATTCTCATGAGTTATTGATGACAATATCAGATTGATGCAGTACTGACAACACCACGCTTATTGGAAAAGCTGATCGAATTGCTAGATGAAAGCAACACGAGACGCGCTGCACTGCGAGCTCTTGGAAATCTGGTAGCGGGAGGCGATAATCAAACTCAAGCAGTCCTCAACGCTGGCTTGTTGCCACGCATGGTTCCGTATCTTTCATACTTTCATGCTATTAGTCCATCGCAATTATTTGGAAAAAAGAATATCTAGTTGAGCTCGAAGCGATAAAGAAGTCCAAATCATGAATAGTTTTCACACCAATATGCAATGTTTTGAAGGAGTACAAATTAAATTGGAATGATAACTAAGATTTGGATGAGTCAAATTACTTATCAGTTTAATTACTCTTCAGCTAAAATCTCACTGTTCATTAATTTATAGAAAATGCAGGGTATATTATCAGTTATATTAATATTAGTGTGACCCACGAAGCATAACTGATCGATGATTTAGTTGATTTTCTCCAATAATAAAGAAATGAAAATGAACTTAAGGCATCAATTGCTGATTGTGCAAGGGCATACCTTAGCAATCTATATCTGAACCGAAATAATTTTGCAGATGAAATTATTCCAACTTAATGTACCGGGTAACAAACGTGAAATATCATGGATTCTTAGTAACATTGCGGCCGGTTCACACCGACAAATTGATTTGCTCTTTGAAACGAATGATATCGTCGAAACACTAATCGAAGCATTCGACTGCGAAGATCATCGCGTTCGCAAGGTACTCTTCGCATTTCTTTATTCGATATTTCCTCTGTTCAGAAGATTTCATTTCAATTTCAGGAAATAGGCTGGACAGTGACAAATGCGCTGACGGGTGCCAGTTTCAATCGATCACGCTGGTTGTGTGGAAGCAATGTGCTTAGTTTGGTACCACAACTACTTAATCTGCATAGCGAGCGTGATTTAATTGATCGGACCCTCTATGCTATTGAACTGTTGATCGCAAAGCGATCCAATTATATTTTTATATTTGAAAATTATGAAATCATTCAAACTATACGTGAAATTGTTCAAAATCAAGACAATCAATTTGATGTTTTTATTAAGGTTTGTGCCAATTCAATTTATTAATAATAAGTTTGACTTTTAAACAACCATATTCGGGAAAAGTCAAAGTGAAGAATGATTAATATATTTAAAAATGAATGATAATCATATATACAGGAATGTAAAGTGCCGAAATCAAAAAACTCGTTTTTCTTCATTTTTTCACGATATTTCTAGGCACGAGCAAACAGAATATTAAATAAAGAAAGCGATTTCAAAGCACATCAGATCCCAGCGAGAACTTATGTCTTGGTTCGTTGAAATTGTTGGCTGGTCTATCGAGAAAAAATTTAAAAAAGCTAATTATTCATTTGGTGTTTAGCTATTTGACAATAGTGCAATTGATATCCTGAACATCACTTCTGGAAGAATCCATTCACCTCTGTCAACCTCCTTTTGAATTTTGACAAACTTCTTTGACATATTTATTTTAATCATAGGAACAATAGTTGCACATTAGTGAGGCAATAAGATGAATATAATAAAATAGCTATACAGAAAACAATTGAAAAGCGTAGATGCTTAGGAAAAGGTAAAAGTCAAAATAAGTAAGAAGACGTAGAACTTGATCGATAATATTTCTAGCATTTCTTACTTTTTTTTAGTTTAAATTGAAACTTCTAGTTTCAATATGTTATTTGGTTTGATGATGTATGTCTAAGTATCTTATAATTCACAAAAAAGAGAACATTTAAAATTTAATGGCAAAATTTTTCGACGAATATCAGAAATATGATTCCTGTGATATATACGTATAACTAATCCGGAAAACATGAATCCCTGAAATATCATGCCAACATTTCATGTCATTGGTTGTGGCATTGAGATGCCTTAGAAGACTTCATCACTTCAACAAGGATAAGCCTGAGCACTACTTTTACTTAAGCTTCTCTTCAACAGTTATCCATGCTTCTTATCAGTCTTCAAATGCCGTTCTCACTTGATATTATCATCATCTTATCTCCTTCAATCAATTATTCATTGGTTAAAATACTTATGCTTCTATACTGCATTAAAATTTATCTCAGCAACTATATATAAAAGCCGATTAATTACAATAGATGCACATATACTATTATAACGAAGTTTTATAAATTGTCTGCTATAGTCAAACAGCTGTTTGCAATTGTAAATAAAACGATGATATTTGACAGACACTCTTTGTGCATATCAGATTCACTCTCATTCATACAAATACAATGATTTCAGAAATACGTTACATATAAGTCAATAATTACAGACTTGAGTTTAATATACGAGTTTATTACAAATGGACACAGATATACACACACTTAAAGCTAAGATGAGAGGCCATTTCAATTTCACAGTACTATCTGTTCGCATATATGAATGTTTAAAGAACGATACTAAAAAAATTTTAATTTTGATTTGTTGCTCAATTAATAAACCATTCGTGAAACGACAGAAATGACAATACTTGTATCAAAATTTACGAATTAGTTGCATTAATATCAAATGCAGATAAAATATTCCTTACTTTCCACTACAGTAATAAAAAAACTAATGTAATTGTATCAAACGATGATAATTGAATGCATTTAGAAAATTTATTTAATCCATACAAACGATATTTTCTACGAATTCAAATTTATTGAAATGAAATATTTTAAATTTCAATAAAGCATCTCTTGTCGTAAATTAATTGTTAGTACTAACTTAACTTGCATTATTCTGATATAGCAAACATTTTAACCAATAATGATTTTGCAAGAACAAAAACAAATTAGAAAAAAATTTTTATTTACTTATTTTGACAGACAAAACTACAAAAACCAGTAAATTTATTAGTGGGACTTAGGAAATGACAGGGAAATTAACATCAAATAAATGTAATTGACCTATTTATAAGTTTTTAAACGATGCATTTATTTTAATCTCTTCAATGTTTGGAATAACGATGGTATCGAGCTGAAGGCAAATCAATTCCCAGGTAGAATCATTATGCAGTCGACCTCATGATAATAGCATTTAGTTTAAATAAAAGCACTATGCAGACTTAAGTTCGTATTTTATTCGTGATTTTCTAAATACAGCTGTTACGTCATATCTAAAAACAAACGTTTCAACAAGTCACTCATTTACAAAAAACAGGTATTCACTATCGTTTGTTTATCATTTGCTCAATTTATTTAAATCTTTTACTTTATTTATTGAAATAGAACAAAAGCATTTTCATTTGCTGACTAAATGAATTATTACATCAAATAAAATTGATTTAAAATTATCGAATTGAAAAATTATCTTTTTTACATAAATAATTGAAATTTATCGAGGCATTAAAGTACTAAAAGGAAAGAAAGAATTTGAAAATAGAAAGAATTATCATTGAGGTACCACCCGTACATAAACATTCACAGACAGGAAGCATTTGTTTGCGAATAATTGCGATGTGCTTGACTTAACAGTTGGACTGAACCATAAAATCTACATATATGCAAAGCGTTTTTTGAGTTTTTTATTACTATCTTTTATTTATTTATTCTTTGCATAAATTCGAAGAGCAAAGTTAAGAAAACAGTTTATCAACAAATAATGAATATACCGTTCTACTGATTGAATAAATTAACAAGTTCCCGAATTGAGAAGTTCTCGGAGGGAATTCTGCTTATTTGCATCCATCCAAAAATGATCCTCATCATCATGCTTGCAGTATGCTCCATTTGCATGAAAACCTGTTGGACATTGATCAACTGAAATAATATATTAATATCTATTATTCGAAATAAACTTTTTAATGAATTTCTTAAAAATAAATCCCATGTTATTTAGCAGATTCTATTAATACTTCAATATTTCGCAGTAGTCTTTTCAAGAAATAACGAAAAATAACTTACAGCATCGTCCATACAGTAATTTGCCATTGGAACACTGACACTGTGATATCTCTTTATCACTGTTTACTGAGCAATAAGTGTTGCTACATCTTGCTGAACATTCCTCATCACTTGTACAACCATACTCACCTGGCCACAATTTCCTAGATATTGAAATCTTTCACTGTGAATTGAGATTTAAAAAGTACTTTATTCACAAATTAAGGCAAATTAGACTTATCAGAGATAGACCGATAAGTTTTTAAGAATATATTGAAAGAGGTAGAAATAGAAGTAATAATAATACATGCGGCATTCGCCTCTTATGCATTTCTCATTGGGAAGACAAGTACTATCCGGATCGAAATTAGTAACCGATCCATTCAATAAACAACGTCTTGATGTCACCACTGTATACCATACTGCAATGTGTTTATATTTATTACCGATTCATACAGACTACGAATAGATCTTATTCTTGCCGCTGTTAAGCATTATCGATAAAATTGATTCATTATTTCTTACATGGTTCGTTAGTGATGTTACCAACTGGAGTGAATAAAGGCTTTCTTCGAGCGGTACTAAACACAAATTTGCAAGATGAACCATACTGATCGCAACCTGACCGAGCCTGTTGATAAAATTTGGATTAGAATTAAATTTATACTTGAGGTTATTTATACAAATCGTACAGGTAAGATGACTTTGTAAAAAATTATTGTGACAGTAAACTTCAACATGAAAAATTTTATGGAAAGGTGAAATCTTCTGAAATAAGGTTTAAAATAATCCATTTGTCTTTTTTCCCTTTATTTTTTAACAGTCTAACTCAAAATAAGATTTCATTAATTAAAAAGCAAAAAAATCTAAAACCGATCATTATATTAATGAATTAAGAAAAGAGGAAATTCTATCTTTTTTCAACTTCTATTTAAAAAAATCCGAGGTTAAAAGTTAAAAATGATGATGCCTGTATACTATTTCGTAAATAAACGCTAACCAATGAATGATTCTTCTAAAAAGTTTAAGAAAATGAGAAAGTCTGCAGCAATTCATCAGATCTATTACCTGCAGCAAAACAGCAGGGTTGAATTGCTGACAAGTTGCACCATTAGATGCGGCACCATTAATGCATGAACAAATTGATTGCATGCATTGTGCACCACCACTATTAAAACCACTGCACTGTGATGATGTTTGACAAGAAGTTCCCGGGATGTGGTCATATATTTTCACTGATGCTAAAATCAAGTGATCTATGAGTGAAAATATAGTTGCGCACGGAACCAATATTACAGCTTCTATAAATTCAATAAACCTTTTACGTGACAGAATAGGTTTCATGTGATACTGTAAGAAATTTGGAAAGAACATAATCTTGGAAAGAAAAATTGGTATCCGACAAGAGATATTATCAGAATGATAATTAAAAGAAGCAAAACATGTGTAAAAATTGATGTAATGAAAAAGCATACAAACAAAACAAGAAAAAATACCTGAGGTGCAACATGTACCCATATTACATGAAGTTTCTGGTGGACAATTATTAGCTGGTGCACATTGACAAATTGCATTCTGATTTGACGGACATACCGGTTCCAATGATAATAGACAGCATGCTCCCACTGCGGTACAACCGAATCCAGGTGGACAGTCAACACCGCGGTCGCATCGTTGATATGCACGAGCACCATTTGGACAGAGTGGTAAGGGTTCCAAGCAACAACCTCGTCCTGGTATCACATATAACAAATGAAGTAAGTTTTTTATATCAAAAGATAGACTATTCTGTGAATGTATCAATCCAAATGTTAATAAAATGCAACGAAGTGGAATAGCTAAAACACTTCATCTCGAAGCTCATGATGTAAAAATAATGAGAAATGCTATGAACAGAAACAGAAATATTAGAAAATCATAATAATAGATGAAGAAACGATAAGGTTAATCGAAAACGAATAGATAACCTTCGCATATATAACCCATCGGGCAGTTGTTATCATGAATACATAGCTGAATAGCAAGCTGTCCGTTAGAACACATAGGCAATGGACAACATATTCCATCCTCGCATACCTGAAATAATCGTTTATCCCGGATATTTGCAAAATTTCCTGAGGGTATAGTTTGAGATTTGTTAAAAGTAAAAAGGAGCTCTGTGACATCGAAATATTAAAAACTAATATATAAAAAATAGTTTTACTTAGGTCCCGGATAAATTGAGATAATCAGTAGATATGGTGACTAGCTGTGACAGATAAGAAAAATTCAACTCGCACTTTTAGCTTATTAAATTCCTATTATTCCGTTGATAGCGAAAGGAAGATACCTGCCCAATTGAGCAAGAATTCCCTTGGCATCGTTGGAAAGGTTGAGAACCGGATGGACACACTGGCAATGGACAGCAACCACCGTTGTCACATTCCATACCTTGCGGACAAATATTCCCAGCTCCACACATTGTTGCTGATAGAATTCCGTTTGAACAAGCCGGTAATGGACAACACACACCACTGACACATTGCTGACCTGTCGGACAGCAACATCCACCTGCTGGACATCTGAATATCAGATTAGGATAGCAACTGTGAGTGTATTGAATGTATTTTCGTACTGAAGAACACGGCACACTTACCGTTGTGATCCGATCTGATTATTGGGACAGAGAGGGAGCGGACAGCAACCGCCGTTAGTACATTCGAAACCATTTCCGCACTCGACATTGGATACACAGATCCGTAGGGCGATAACACCTGAGGAACAGCGTGGTGCAGGACAACATAAGCCGTTGGCACAGATTGATGCGCTGGGACAACCCACACCTGATGGACAACTGCCTACTGCCTGAATTACCATTTTAACAGTAGAAATTTTTCAGTGATTGAAAAGGAGATATTGAAATGAAATAATCGAAAATTAAATAGAACGATAAATGGTGTAAAACAGAATTTATTTTAGGGAATAGCAAAAATTTCATATCAAAAAGTACCTGTATTCCTGTGGGACAAAATGGTATTGGACAACAACCGCCACTAGAACATTCCATTCCTGGACCGCACTCCTGTGATAAATTCATTTTTTAACAGCTCTTCCCAATAAAGGACAACAATTCAAAAGTATGAAACTATATGGAAGTTAAGAAACGGAACCTGATCAACCGCACACCTTGAAGAAGCCGTAATACCACTCCGACAAGTTGGCATACGAATTGGTTCAGACTGCTGACAGCAACATCCTGATATGCAATTAGCCTAGAAAGATAAATCCGTTCGTGACGTCCATGATGCAAACGACTGTGATGAAATTTATTTATATCTTAAAATATTCAGATATAAAGTGTTTCTACCTGTTGTGAGCAAGATAATGTTGCTGAAACTGTTTGAGCACAGAAGCCTGTGGCATATTGACCACTGGGACAAACCAATGGACAGCATACACCGCGAAAACAACCACTATTTGTTGGACATTGTTCCATGAAACCGCAAGGCTGAATCCCGGGAAAATCGTCTTAAATTGGATATTAGTATCAGAATTCAGACATATCTATTTTATTCACTGTAAATGGATTAAATTATGTCAGATTTCTAATGCACTCACTGGGACACATGATAACAATTTGTTGTTGTTGAACAGTTTGGAGTGAATTTTGTTGCACCACCGGTATCGGTGTTTGTAGGTGTTGCTGAATAACCGGAATGGGTAAAGACTGCACCAAAGATATTGGTTCTGTCATGATACCGCAACAGAAACCACTAATTGCGTAGCATATAGTTCTAGGTGGACAAGACTGTACTGGTGAGCAAGCAGCTACAGGTGGCCCTGTATTAGGAGGGCATACTTCTAAAACATTTCTACCATTTTCAACATCTAGGAAATAGTGATTTCTGCGCATAAATGAGAAATTAAATTTCTAAATTCTAAACTCTAACATTTATTATTAATAGTCTTCGAAAAAATAAGAAATTCGAAGCGATCGAATGGATTAGAAATATTTTAAAAATGCTATCATTTTAATTTATCTAATCACTTCGATTATTAACATCTTTTTCATTTTTCCCGAAACTTACTATTAACTCTTATTGCAAAGATGAAAAACCCTTTTCTTTCAAACTTTTCCTTTCATTTTATTTGTGCTTATTTAATATCTCTTTTACAAGTACATGAATTAGAAGACATTCCCGATGTCTTGAATTAAACTTTAAAAGTTGAATTAAACTTTAAAGTCTTTGCGATAAGTTTTATAAATATCTTTCTCTAATCATTACTTTATAATATTTTTCCATTTCATTGCTGTTAACTGACTGTTATAATTTAGATAAAAATTGAAATAAAAACAGGAATGACTGTTAATAAAATCTCCTTCAATTATAATATTTGTATTTTGGACTATTTTTGACCGAATGTAGTATACGATTTAAATTTGGCTAGTCATTTACGCATCTGAACTAAATTTCATTTGTACTATTATTTATATGTTTCGAAATTGAAATGTATAATATATGGAAGATCTGACGAGGTGAAAGATCATTTATAAGAGGCATAGGTACTGGTAACGATGGTTCATAGCTAGTTTGTAGGTTTGGTATTGGTTGACAGCAAACTTGATATTCCTGAAATGTTTTACAAAATTAGCAAAGCAAGAAAATTAAGACTAAAAAAATAAATATAACCATAAAAAAAGTGGAGCTAAACTGTATTCCAAAAAAAAGGAATTAGCAAACCTCAGTACATTGGGAACTTCCGGGACACGTACTGATGAATGACTGTTGAGCACATCGACTAACCGGCAATGAACCTGTCGGACAACCCATCAAATTATCAAATGTACAAATTTGTAATCTCGTATCAAATGTTGTACCTTCACTGCACTTCCTTGGTGTCCATATACCGCATGACCTGTAATTTTTCTATGTTGTTACCAGCTAATGAATTTAATTAACTTATGAAGAAAATAGTATAAAATAATTTTTCGATAACCTTAAAATTGAGAAATTTTTGAAAAAATTTGTAAAGCTCGCAATTAATTTGAGTATATTTCGATCTGATTATGTTAATAATTATCAACACATATGACAATTGGGTCATTTCAAACCAAACAGCTTCACTGATGAGCTGTTAGTTTTCCAAATGAACCGCTATTTAACTCATTGACTCTTCTTGATATATTGACCTTTTCTTCCAGCTACAAATAAATTTGATATCTACCTGGTTTGTTGTGGAGTGCATTGCAGGAAATCAGCATTGTTGGTAGCATCAAATTGTAAGGTTGATGATAACCAATCACAAGGTTCCCTTTGCACCGCTGCTGTATTTGTCACTAAATTTCATATGATCAATTAGGATAAAAAAACTTTATAAAATGAAACAAAATTATTTCTATTTTCTACATGAGAAGATATTATAATTAGCACTGTATCCATTTTTAGCAGACATACAATGCTAATTATAATATTTTTCATGGGGAAATTCAACTTCGTCAAAATTTTCATACTTATCGGTCCTCACCCTTAAGTCCCCAAACAGATGATGAACGATCTCTTTTTGATTATTGGTAGATAAAAAATCCATTAAACAAGCATAATTCAGTTTTTCAACAGTCTTCCAATGAATTCAATTTTACCGATGAACCGATTATCAGAAATTATTTGCGAATTCTTTCGTGAATTTATTGATATGGTTGGAATTTAGTAGCAGTAACCTTTGCAGGATTTTTCACATCCCTTAGCAGCAGGATTTTGTTGACAGTTTGGTTGTTGCCTGCGCAACTTATTATTTTCAGTGCAACCTTGCTTAATATAATCAAACTGATGCTCCCCTGGACAACTTTGTTTTTTCCATACTCCGACTTTATTGTCAATCATAAGGTAACTTTCAATCTGCAATACTTGTGCCATCTGTTAACCAAGCAGAAATTTAAATAGCCATTTCTGTGAGAAATGTTTCACTAGAATCTTATCGAATGTTCCCAACTGTTTTACTACGGACAATTATACAAACTTCTTGGTCGCTAAGCGGAACGCATTGATAAAATGATTGTGGGTTATCAGCGGCTCGGATATGCTCAACAATCATACATAAACTATTCTCCGTTGGTACATTCTCACTACCTGCAACAATTTTTTTCTCCAAGAAAAACAAAAAATTAATGATGCGTTTGCAGAAAGTTTACAATCTGTGTAAATTATGCAGATTTTCTTTTTTAAATTTATGGATTTTGTGAATAATTTAATACAGGATTCCTAAAGGGAAATTACTAGAAGCACTAATAGAAGGAATATCATGCTTATACTAAAATGGATAACTTACCACCTACATAATGTAGTATAAGAAAAAGTATTTTGTAACTCATAGACATTCGAAGGCAAGAAAGCTAATCTGGCAAATAAAAAAATTGATAATAATAGTACAGTATTAATAATATTAGTAACAGTAGTATTAATAGTAATAACAATAGTATCAGTAATCGTGATCGGTGATACTACTAGCAGCTAATGATGCTATGAACAGCACTTTTGTTAACTGAGTCGTGCAGCACGAATACAGTAACGGTCCAATTTCCACGGAGTTCCGAATAGGATCGAAACTTCAGTAAGAGCGACTCACTTATCTTTAAATGTTTGCTTGAAAAGCATACCATTAACGTCAAACTAGTTCGTAAGTTATGGTCAGAAGTTTATTTATCTAATGTTATCTTAAAATCTAGTTATTGTAATTGTCCAAATGTCCCAAACGTCTTGCTATACTTCTTTTTTCGCTTTGTCACTTGAGCATCCCCTCAACAACAATAATTCCAATGTATACCCATAAATGCATAAATGCACACCGTTCCTTGCCCTCTCATATCCATTTGAAATGAATGTTTCCCCATTACGTCAGAATTTTGATTTATTCAGCATAGCTTCAAGATACAATTTGACCAATGACTAAGTGTCTGTACCTCTACAGAATCAAACTATGAAAAATAAAAAAGCATTAAATGTATTCTAGAAATATCATTATTTTTGAACCAATGCCTACAAAACAAGAAATAACATTACGATCATAACAGTTATCATAGTCTACAATATTTTAGTGTGCCTGCTAAGATATATTTTGATATTTTCCTTCACTTCAAAGATTTAAACGCAAAATCTCTTTTGCATGGACTTTTGATCATAAATCAGAAGATTGGGCGAAAGTGATCGTAATACATTATGATATAACATATTTCGGTCATTCATGCTGCTTTCTCTGTAAATAAAAATATAAGACTACAATTTAGTTGCTCCACAATCAACAGAGTCGGGGTATACATGTGCATACTTGTTAACTCCGAAATAATTCTAAAAAATAAAATTAGTATAGGAAATTTCATAAAACCCTTCCTCAGGAAAACATTAAAATAAAATTAAAATATTTGAAAAAAAATTTTTTTTCAAAACTTATCTTTCTAATGCTTTAACCAATAAACCAAAAACTACTAAAAAATTAAAAAATCAATCACATATATATACGTATGTATAACATTTAGCAAACACCTAAAACAAAAAAAAACAACTAAACATACAACTTAACATATAACAAATAGCAATTCGTTATAAAAGTCAGCATCAAACATTCACTATTAAAGCCAAAACTATATTGCAGGCAGTTGCTTTTGCATGATATAAAGAAACTACGTTTCGAAATATATCTTCACGAAGATAAAATTAGCTGAGCATCAAATGAGTAGAAACAATCAAGGAAAACTGCTGCGCTTATAAACACTCAAAGATTTTTCATAGCATCTCAAACTAAATCAAATAAGTCAAAATTCCCAAGTTGAAATGATTGTAAACTTGGAGATGCATCTTTACTGGTTTCCATTTTATTGTTTGGATCTCTTAAATCTTTGAAGCGAATGGCTGAAATACTACATTCATTATATTTTTCTGTCATCCACTTATCCACGCAATTTTACCATAATATGATGTATCAACGTATCTTTCCAAATCATCGTAATTTTTTCGAATACTAAATATAGGGAAAAAGTAAAAGAAAATAACTAACCACATTAATAGTGACGATATTAAGCATATAATAATGATATTAAAGGTGAAGCATACTCAAAATGCCGGATGCTTTTGAATTAGTTGTTCGAGCCGGTTATTGAAAAGTTCATTATTCGACTGCGCATTATTTTCAATCAAGACATTTTTAATCACTCCATCAACATATGCCTTAATACATTCATCGTTTTAACTTTACATTATTTCATCCATTTTTCTGAACTAGAATATTTGTTTTAGTAGTTGCAATTTCAATTAAGCTCAATAAAAGATCAGAAAAGAAAATGAAATATTACTACATCCAGATTGGTTAAGTAGAATAAATGAAAATACAAATATACATGTCGACACCTGGTAAATGCTACGCATAAGTTCCGGAATTCCAGCTGCATTTGGATCAGTATTGAGAACCATTTTCAATCCAGTGGGTGTTTCCAAATAATTTAGCTTGTATTGGCTAGTTTCAAAACTATTCACTTGTTGAATTCTGAAAGAACAACTACTAATTATTTTGAAATAGAAGTAATTCTCCATACGATGTCTCCTTCACTTCAAGTTACATCGTTTTGATCAAGATAAAAAAAATAACGTATATGTGCATGGAAATAATACAATGGAGATGAAATCCAGGAACTAACCCAGCCGCTGTTGAAAGTTTCAAAGCGAACGAGCGTAATGATAGCAGCATCCCATACATCAATTTCAGTTCCTATAACTTTTTTCGTTTTACGATTTGAAGTGTGAGATGTACTACAGCATATCTCATATTTCAATACAACTTCAAAAAAAAAGCACCTGCTGCATTGACATTACCGCCTTTTTTTCCCGTTTCCACTCCTTGTATACAGCACATGTGCCATCTCGATTAAACAAATAGAAATTGAATATTGTCATTTTATTCCGGGATACCTACGAATAATGATTACGCTCAGTAGAAACGAAAAAAATATAATGCCAAAGTGAAACAGCGTCATACTTCCAAAAACATGCATAAATTAATCTATTTACTCATTTAACTCTTTTCCTAATAATCAGATGTTAGATCTACTTACCGCATGAGCAACTTTGTTTCCCTTTCATTCTTCACAGAATAAGTAGAACTACCTGGCATATTAATGACATCATTCTCATCCTAACCATTGATCGAAGTGTCATTTTACTTACCACAGTATGTGGAAATTTGCTCTATCCGAGGTACGAATAAAACTTGTCGTATGATCGAAATGAGAAAACATCAGGTAAGAGGAAAATTCCGTTAGCTCACTCTTTCTAACTTAAACTATGAAAAATTTACCACATCTCTATCCTGCTTTCGTAGATAATCTTAACATATTTAACAAAAGATCATTACTTATCTTAATAATTCATCATAACTATAATTGAACCAAAAAAAAAGGAGAAATTTTTGAATTAACTATGAATAGGCCAGGAAATACCACACGGGCCGTACAACCAAAACAAGAGGATATACTTGAGCTGTTTATGTCTCGGCTGCATATTGAGATACTGTTCATAATTACAGATCATTGAGATTACACAGATCACGGGTAATAATCAATTTTATTGCTTCATTGGAATTTACCGAATAATCATCAACAATGATCCTTATTATTATTAACTTTTAACCTCATTAGCTTTTTCGATCATATCTGCAGCAATGCAATGAAAAACGAAATCAGATAGCCTTCATGATTCAGATTGAGGGATTGAGTGTCCGTCCCAGATTTGTAGTAATATTATGGGAACTTCATAATTCTGAATTATAAATTGAGTACATTCTTCAACGCTTTTATCAGCAAGTGCAATGCAAATAGTGATGTCTGATTTTGGAATCCGACAAAAATGCATTGATGTGGTCAGTGATCAATATCAGCCTCTCATTTTACGCAGAAAGAGAAGTTAGATATATGTAAACGATATGGTCATCATTGTTCTATTGGTGCTCAGTGTCATAACTTTACCATTGAATGACCTGTCGCTGTTATCATTTCTCTTTTTGGAAATAATATATGCGCATTTTGTATTTCATATTCCTGAAATTCTTCTTCTGTGCGAAGTTCTCGAGAATAATTTTTCTGCCAACAAATATTAAAGATAATCGGTGGTCCAACATAGTTCTTTTAAAAATGTCTGAAATCTATCCACGATCCAAATGGGGCTTAACATATCACCAGGTTTTTTCACAAAGACTACTGGATCTTAGCTCACCAGATAGCGAAGTCTTTTGTATTGTCGTTCTCGGATTTCATGTTTGATTCCAGAAATTAGACTGTTGGAGTTGAAGATGCCAGTTCTTTTTTGTTTTAAATTTATACCCATTGTTATCTATCATCTAAAATTTGCTACATAAAAATTTTCGTCGCTATATCAATTTCTGGAAGATATGCGAAGAGGAGCAGTTGCGAAGTATTCATCCTCAGAGAATGACGGTTGGTGAATCCGACAATTCTCGTAGCAGTACTCGATACATCCTGTACAATGTGACATGACGTGTTATCGCCGTGTTTTTATCACTTCTCTTTTTCTTCCGAATGCCATTGGTCAGTTATATGGGAAGGACTGGAGAGAGCACACAGATAGTTGTGACCTCTGACTTGCACTTGCTTTTGGACATTGGTGGAAGGACAAGGTCAAATGCACTCCTTCCACTGAAGTTATTTTTCCTAGATACTTTCTTCATCGAAGGATGTTGATGTAGCGAAAACAGATCCCTCTGCACCTCAGGTACCACCTTTCCCTTCGCTTCCTTCTCTTCCTCTTACCACCTCTCTCCTGTACTGTTTCTCTTCATAAGTGCCATTGCACATGGACACAACAATCATATACAATTGATTTAATCCAGAAGGGAGGGTCATCCAGAAGGGAGGGTCAGCAGTGAGAGAGCGATGACCCTGATCACTCTGACCTTTCTAGCAATCAAGGCATCTGCTGCGTTCCCAACATGTTTTCGTTTTCGTTACATTGGACCACAGAATAGTCGTGTTCTTCCCATAAATTGTCCGATTTATCGAAATGCTCTTCAGTGTAACCATCGAGAAGTATCTGTTGTGGCATTACCCCAATGCTTCCTTCCTCACCATGACTACTTCCTTTCTCCAAGAATTAGAATTTCTTAGGGTTCAACTTATCCTTCACGGTGAAATAAAACGCTGCCCCAATCATGAAGTCTACGTTTCCCGAACGTCGCTACTTTACCTAACTTATCAGCTCTCTTATCGTTATTGGCATGTTCAGTAGCTCACGTGAATCAATCCCTAATTTTCATAGTTACCTATTAACCAAAACTGATAGTACTACAAAGTCCCCCTTCATTCGATACATCGCTACACCTCACTGCTTTATCTTGTCCATCTCGCTGCACCTCCCTGCTGCATCGCTACACTTCGCTGTCGTATCGCCGGACTCGCAGTACATTGCACTCTTGTCCCTTGTACTTTCGATAATTTCTTGGCTGGCTTTCTGAACTCTTCTCTGCGTCTCTGCTCCCTCTTCCGTGTTTTTCATGGCAAAGAAATTTTTTGCTATCCCTGTAGTTCTCCTTTTCCTGCATGGTTTCTCTTCGTGCTCTTACCTTCTTTGTTGCATTACTCTTGAATACATCACTCTCTTATATCGTTGTTTCCGTCACTGAGTATCATCCTGTTCATTCTATTCTCTTCGTCTTTTGTTCCTTCCACTACTCATGCTCTCTCTAGTCTTCTTGTTTGAATGCGTTGCGGTTGCGATGCGTCGGACGCGCGTCCCTGTCGCATTGCTTGAGGTGTTGTGAGGTAGAGGAGATAGTTGTGTGCAAGTTTATAGGAAATTGGATTTCAGGGTCATCTCCCTATAACTATTTGAGTGTGCGAGGAATCACGGGATATTCCCCTGTGACCGTTCCCATGCCATGGAATGTCGGGAGAATTGTTCTACTTTGAGAGTTTATCGCAATTTGAAGTAAAATGGTGTCGAAATTCTTATGATGAAGATATCATGTTGTTGAATAATATTTAAACTAAACGAATTCGATGGGCACGTAAACTAATAAAATGGTTTTTACGATTGGCGGAGTGAATTTTTGCTAGATGTATGCATGAGAGGAAATTATTACCAGTTACCATGAGTGAGGAAGTTAAATGTAGAAAATATCGGGTTACAAATGTGATACTTCTATTCTGTATTTGAAGTAACGATTGGTCTGAATGGAAACATATTAGGTAATCAAGTGGTAAAACGACTTTCAGCTTATCGTTTCAATATTCCATCTAATTGTTTCTGTACTTTCTAGGAGCTTATGCAGATACGTGACGTGTAAAATAACTGCGTGAGCCGTCTTTATGTATTATTGTGAATGATATTATTGCGTTGTTAGTTTCATCGTTCTTTCATATCTGATCTCTGGAACATTATTAATAACAGTAAGGTAACTATTTATTTCTTCTCCAAAAATTATTTTAAATGGATTCAATTTTACTGATATGTTAGTAATGAGTATTTAAAAGATTGACATTCTTTATTGTAACAGCAGTGCATGCTAATCAGTTAGTTTCTTTTACTCATAATAAAAATTCTTTTTGTCATACGACATCCTGAAATTTTTTCAGCCTTATCGGTAGCAATTGAACTGTTTAGCATAGTGTAATCGAAAAAAAAAATGGCAGCGATTGATCAGCAGCAACAACAGGTTCTGAGTTTGTTAGGTCAGTTTTACGTTACTTATTTTTTAGAAGCCGCAATAAGCATGTGAGGAAGTTGCGTTTCCTGCTGATAATTTTCTACCCACGGTTCAAGAGCCAAAATCAATTAGTTTGATGCAGTGATGTTTGTACTGGTCTTATTATATCTAAAGAAATGATTTTCAAAGAGACAACTTGATTTCATGTGCTGATGTTTGCAATATTATAGAAGCGTTTAATTTTGGTGATCGGCAAGGCACATCAGCTTCTAGTATGGCACCATATCAGCCATTTCTGCAACAGGTACCAAACATTTTGGGAAATCCTCAGTTCCCTCAGGCTGGAAGCAGCCAGTACCATATCTCGCAGCAACAACAGCAACAACAAACAGCTTTGCAGGTACCATTTCAGATTGCTCACTTTTTATTTCTTCTAAAAATGAAAAAAATAACTGTATAAAGTTCATATCATTCATTGTTTTCTGTGCATTTTTTCAGGATGCTTACCAATTAGCTCCGATCAATCCTGCTCCGGTTCAAATGATGCTTGGTAGTAGTGGTGGAGCACCATCGTTCGACAGTCGTCCTCCTGGATCATTGGCTCCCGGTGGACCAGTAGGAGGTGATGGCTCGGAAGTACCTCTTCCTCCTCCAGCTAACGTTCCACTGCAACGTCCTCCCGGACAATCATCTGGTGAGAGATTATTAGTTCGGAGTGTTATGGATTTCTTGGATTTTTTTAAAAATAATGCTTGTGACGATCTTGGTTAGAGTTTCGAGGAAGGCAAAGATATTATGCTTCTGTATTCATGTTCACAAAAAAAATTATCACAGCAAGAAAGCTTTAATAATTTTTTTTGGTTTCTATTCGTATCTACAAGATTATATATTTCTCCAGGGCCATTGCAATTCCAATGTCCTCGCAGACCCAATCATGGCATAGAGGGACGCGCAATTGTTTTACGTGCAAATCATTTTGCTGTTCGTATACCAGGGGGTAATATCCAGCACTATTCTATTGATGTGCAACCGGACAAGTGCCCACGTCGAGTTAACAGGTTCAACAGCTCTCCCTCATTGCGTCTGACGGTTTGAAATTCTTTACTACTGTTGTAGTTGTATTTTAATTATTTCAGAGAAATTGTGAATACCATGATTCGTGCTTACCAAAAAGTGTTCAGCAATGTCCGTCCGGTGTATGACGGGAAACGTAATATGTATACTCGAGATCCACTACCAATTGGGCGTGAACGACTGGAATTAGAGGTTACACTACCAGGAGATTCTGCTGTTGACCGACAGTTTACGGTTGCCATTAAATGGGTTTCTACGGTAACTCTTTAGTTTTTATTATTTTCTGTTTCGTCTTTTTGAATATTATGAAGTTTAAGGCTGAAAATGGTTTTTCAGGTTTCATTGTCGGCCCTAGAAGATGCAATGGAGGGACGAGTTCGTCAAGTGCCTTTCGAATCAGTGCAGGCAATGGATGTGATTTTACGCCACTTACCTAGTTTAAAGTATGTGTTAGGTTTTTTATTGAATTTGGGCAAATAAAAGGACCATAATTGAGGGATCTTGTGATATGTTACAGTAATGTTGGGTTCTCACTCTCGAATGCAATTATTGAATTTTAGATATACTCCTGTTGGACGATCATTCTTCTCGCCTCCATTGGGCTCAACACATGGTCCATCACATTCAGCGCAGCAATACCATACAGAAAGTAAGCTCGGTGGTGGTCGGGAAGTTTGGTTCGGTTTCCATCAGAGTGTGCGACCAAGCCAATGGAAAATGATGCTCAATATTGATGGTTCGTTTTCATGGTCTTGTTTTTGATATTATTGGGTTTTTATTGGCTAAATCGGTTCTCTTTCATTGCGAAAAAACAGATGTTTTCCGTAAAAAGAAACCCATATTTATTCCTCCTCTGTTTTATTGGTGGATGGAATAAAAAATCTGCGAGATATGAAGCTGTATCTTTGATGCCTGCCAAGGAAAACATGCACATGCCACTGACTTTTTCTTGTGCAGTTTGAAAAGAAATTGCAAAGGACTAATAGTATTGGGTAGTCATTGATTAATATATTAATATTTTATTGGTTTCAATGTATGCTTTCAGTTTCGGCAACTGCATTTTATCGCTCAATGCCGGTGATCGAATTTATTGCGGAGGTGTTGGAGGTACCGGTGCAAGCGTTGTCCGATCGCCGTTCACTATCAGATGCTCAGCGTGTTAAATTCACTAAGGAAATACGTGGTTTGAAAATTGAGATAACTCACTGCGGTTCTATGCGGCGTAAGTACCGAGTGTGTAATGTTACTCGAAGAGCAGCCCAAGTACAAACGTTAGTTTATTATTACATTTCTTCCATTTCTTTCAATTAAAAGCAATTACCGGTAAGTAATTTCATCTGTGTTCCTTTAATCGGTTTTGATAGGATAACGACTCAGCTGCATATGCGACATCAATATGCTCCAAGATGGTTCTCTTGAAAAACTCGCATGTATGCTTTTTATATATATTTCAAGGAAAGAAATGCTTTCATTCATTGACATTTATAGATTTCCATTGCAATTGGATTCGGGACAAACCATTGATTGTACGGTTACCAAATACTTTTACGACAAATATCATATGCAACTCAAATACCCACATTTGCCGTGCCTTCAAGTGGGTCAGGAACAAAAACATACCTATTTGCCACCGGAAGTATGCAATATTGTTCCTGGCCAGCGTTGCATAAAGAAGCTTACGGACACGCAAACCAGTACAATGATTAAGGTTGAAATTAAATAATTCGTGATCTAAGTTTATTAACGTGGTTTTAGAGTAAATTTTAAAAAATTTTGATAATGGTCAAAAATAAGTAAATTATAGGCAACAGCACGGTCAGCACCAGAACGTGAGCGTGAGATATCAAATTTAGTTCGAAAAGCTGAATTCAACGCTGATCCATTCGCTCACGAATTTGGTATTGCAATAAATCCGGCGATGACAGAAGTAAATCTTTCAGTGCATTTAAATGCTCTGTGAATGTGATTTAAGCAATTGAAAGCAATTAAAGCGATGAAGCAGAACATCAGCTTACACGATATTTGATTATTCACACCTTTTTTCAAATTGTTTTAAGGTAAAAGGTCGTGTATTGAATGCACCAAAGTTGCTTTATGGTGGTCGCACGAAAGCTACAGCATTACCTAATCAAGGTGTTTGGGATATGCGTGGAAAACAATTCCATACAGGTGTAGAAGTAAAAGTTTGGGCAATCGCATGTTTTGCGCAGCAGCAACATGTTAAAGAAAATGATCTCCGGTTAGCATTTTATTTTCTCTCTCTGCTGTGGTTCAAGTTGTGTGAGTATAAATCCTGATTCAGAATTCTGTTAACATTCTTTTAATATTGGCTTACAATTCGAGGATGCAGTTCTTACCGTTATTTCAGCAATTTCACTACACAATTGCAACGAATCTCTAATGATGCGGGTATGCCGATAATGGGGCAGCCATGCTTCTGCAAGTACGCAGTTGGTGTTGATCAAGTAGAGCCAATGTTCAAATACCTCAAAACATCATTCGTGAATATTCAACTTGTTTGCGTTGTTTTACCCGGGAAAACACCAGTATATGGTAAAGCAGTTTTATTCATATTCGATAATTAACAAAAAAGTCAAGAAAATATAATAATAAATAAGTCTGCGTTTTCTATTAGTTAGATTAGATTACGACAGGATGTTTAAACTTATATCCGGCAGATGTTTGAACTTATATATCTCTTACTCGTAATTTCTAATAGAATTTTTTTAGCTGAAGTCAAACGAGTTGGCGATACAGTGTTAGGCATCGCTACGCAATGCGTGCAAGCCAAAAATGTAATCAAGACAACACCTCAGACTCTATCTAATTTGTGTTTGAAAATGAATGTTAAATTGGGTGGTGTGAATTCAATTCTTCTACCGGCTGTTCGGCCCAGAATTTTCACTGAACCAGGTACAAGCGTGATCTGCGTACACTTCTTAACAGTTGATTATCATTTTTTTCGACTAGTTACACACGTAATATTTTTTTCCCGATGATCGTTATATTGGATAAATTGCGTTAGATATGCGCGAAATTTTCTTACAGACTGTTTTTTTTGAGTTCAAATTGTAGGGAAATAATATTCTAGTGATATTTCTTGGTTGTGACATAACGCATCCTCCTGCTGGTGATTCGCGTAAACCGTCCATAGCTGCTGTTGTTGGAAGCATGGATGCTCATCCATCGCGCTATGCAGCTACAGTCCGTGTACAAGCTCATCGGCAGGTAAAAAGTGTTTTGTTTTTGTGAAAGTTATTGCATATGTATATTTTTGTAAGAGATGAGAGATATTGTGAAGTAACAACGTTTTCGCATTTAATGTTACTATTCAAGAAGTGTTTTTTCTATTAGTGATATTTTTCTTTTTCAGGAAATAATCAGTGACCTTACGTATATGGCTCGAGAGCTTCTTATTCAGTTTTATCGTTCTACTCGTTTCAAACCGACGCGGATTATTATTTACCGTGATGGTGTATCAGAGGGACAGTTTTTTAATGTAAGTATTTTCTATCATAAATTGTGGTGAATAACAGCATGATATGCACAGTAGATCATTACATTTCAGTTGATTATAGGTTTTGCAATATGAATTGCGAGCATTGCGTGAGTGTTGCATGTTATTGGAGGAAGACTATCAACCGGGAATAACATTTATTGCTGTACAGAAAAGACATCATACCCGTTTGTTTGCTGTCGATAAAAAGGATCAAGTAAGTTGTAGTAGAAAATTTAATGATTAATTACTGCACTATAGATTTTTGAGCATTATCAAAAAAGCTGATATTAGCAGAAGTTGGTTATTATTTTTTGGGAATATTATTTTACACTGGGAATATTATTTTTTTTAGGTCGGGAAAGCTTTTAATATTCCACCGGGAACAACAGTTGATGTTGGTATAACACATCCTACTGAATTTGATTTCTACCTTTGTTCACATGCAGGAATTCAGGTTTTTTTTCATCAATTATTACTTATTGAACTTTTAGCTTTACGTTACTTCCTTTTTATTTGGTGCATCGCTTCATGCATTTGTCAAAGACATTTGAAATTTGTTCATACTGCCAATTTTGCTTATATTAAAAAAAAATATACTTTCAATTTATTAAATATTGAATGGAGTGATGGAATTATGCTCTATTGAATTGTTCATCGAATAGATTTTTGTAATACACAATTCAGGGAACGTCCCGTCCATCTCATTATCATGTGCTCTGGGACGATAATCAGCTCAGTGCTGATGAACTGCAGCAGTTGACATACCAGATGTGTCATACGTATGTCCGTTGTACGAGGTCTGTTTCGATTCCCGCTCCAGCTTATTATGCGCATTTGGTGGCTTTTAGAGCTCGTTATCACTTGGTTGATCGAGAGCATGACAGGTATTTAAGCTATAAACTAAATTATATAGACTACACTTAAATGAATAATGTGGAACGGAATGTATTATACTGACCTTATTACAGTTGTTAGGAAAATTTGATTATAGCATATTCGTATATTGGTTTTTAAAGGAAATTATTGTAGCATGCATAAAAGTTCTTTATGACAATCTCCTTTATTAATGAATAGTACTGTGTTACAGTGGCGAAGGTTCTCAGCCATCTGGAACAAGTGAAGATACCACTTTAAGCAACATGGCGCGTGCGGTTCAGGTTCATCCAGATGCAAATAATGTCATGTATTTCGCTTGAAAACAAGCGTCTTTATTATTATCCCAAAGTTTTTTGCGGAAAATTCAAAATTATCATCATGCAATTTGGTGTTCGCTTCTTTCTGCAATATTTTTTTTTCAATTTACGGAATTAGTATTCTGTCTTAAGTAGGTTAATGTCTGCACGTAATCCGTGCTCATGAGCGAACATATCCACTTTTTTCTGAATTATTTTATTTACATCATCAAAAATTCATATTTTATATGTTTTAGTTTACTTGTTCATGAAATCTATTAATTTATCTTCCTGTCTTTCATTTGGTAAATCTTCATCGCCATTTTATGTAAAATTCCCACAATTAATTATTTGAGACAGAAAGTACGAGAACGAGAATTTTTTTAGTCAGAAGCTTTATGATTTCAGATGAACTTTCTTCCTAACAGCTATTCATATTGTTCTTTATCATGATAAGCAGTAGTATGTTTTCAATCAACATTGATTGTAATTCGTGGATATATGTTCATATTTTGATACGTATCAGACAGTCTCTTTTTTTGATGTGAGTGTGTTAAGTGGGCGTAATTTTTTTCATCATGCAAAAGTTTCTTTTAATATGCTTAATATTTTTCCTAAATTCTTTAACAAACAGTCAGTAAATACAGGCTTTTTCTTTCTCGCTGATTGTGCAGTAGTCGTTCAAATTAATTTTATAATTAGAAGTATCAAATTTGATGTATGTTCCCTTTTTATTTGCATGCATCCACATATTGCTTTAAATTTTCCAGGAAGGAAGGGGAAGAAATAGGGAGTTCGTTGTTAGATATTACTGTTTATTTGATGCATGTAGACATCATTTTCCCATCATTCGAATGTTTTTGAAAGTAGGCAATGAACTAGTGATACAGATGGTGCAACGTGAAGCGTGCCGTGACGATATACAAGTGTGGTCGACCGCCATCCATTTTAAACGGCGGCCTAGGCCGGGAAAATTGTGTCACGAGCATGATTCCGTTACTTATTTGTATTGCAACCATGAAGAAATAAGTTCATGCAGGTGACTAGAATAAGCTATAAATATATGGTATAAAGTTGCAATTGCTTAGGTTGGCTTTGTAGCATGCAAATTCTAACCCTCATTGTCATGCAGTTCTGATCCAGTTTCTGTCAGAATAACTAGCAGTTGTCTTTCGTTACCGATACTACTGCCATCTTTCTGTTCCTTCATTTTTTCGCTTATCTCTAGCAGTCTGTTATCTTATCAGGTGAACTGTCGATTATACTAGAGGTATTTTGAAATGCGCACGCCTTTTAATTTTTTCCCCCGGTTTACTTTACTTCTAGTGAAGCCACCTTTAGTCATACTGCGAGGAATATTTGTTGCTGGAGTTCTAAATCAGTTTGTTGAGCAAGATTAAGTCTGGATATTTCATCATTTTTGTGCTCAGGCTAGTCCATGTTTTTCTAGGAATCCGGTTTGTGAACGCTCTCCCGTTGCTACTTATTTCCTTTTGTATGGTTTTTTCAGCTGATGCAACTTTCTGTTGTACTGGTGAACAGTTCTACTGAATCTCCCTGCTGATGATATTCTTTCCTCCTTCCTTCTTGGCTGTTATGATATTTCTAAATGTAGATCCTACCTTTCCCCGAAGCTATTCTTCCATTTTGGTCTTCTGAGGTGTTTATTTTTTATGGAAGCAAATATACGTCTCATGTTTTTTCGTTTGTTGCAATAAATCAGTTTGTCATTCTAATTTTATACTCCCTAATATTCCTTGTCAGCCGTTAAAATTTGTGAGGAAACACATATTTCAAGACCGATCCATGTTAGAGTCAACTGTTGTTTACAATAAACCATGAAAAAGTGTAGCATTTGTTTGAGAATATCAATGAAAGAAGGAAATATGAGAATGAGAACGCTTACTGAGTGTGAGAGAAGAGATGACGATTCTACATAATTTATATCAATGAGGTTCCATAGTAGAATTGTGGATAAGTTGATAATAATCATAATGTTTCTTATACTCTTATTGAGTCGTTTGGCCGTTTCAATATGTGGTCGATTTAGTTACATTTTTATAATAATGATCTTTTGGTTTATATAAATGACTTATAACCATATTAATGAATAGAAAATTCCTCGCAACGTTATGCACTGATTTTCGGGAAATTATCTTTGCGATTCAAAAGAAATTCGCAGTTGTTCGTTTGCGAACGTATTGTAATCAAAGCATTACCATGCTAGTGATAATGTAGTGGATTTCCAGTGATATATTATTGCTGGGAAGAGAAATATCTCCGAGGTAATCAGAGAAGGTCTTGAATTCCTCAATGGCAACATCTGAAACGAAGTCTTGTACGTGAGATGATTTTATACTTACTGAAGAGCAGAAAAACAAAATAATCGTTTGGATCCCATCATTTCATTTCAGCTGTAATTAGTTTTCTACGTCTGAAATAGTATTTCGAAATTTTATGCGATATCAATTTAAACCGAAATGTAGGGTGAAATGTATAGATATAATAGCTCATTTCATAGACACTTTTTTTAGCAGTTTCTTCGCTTTCTTCTGTTACCGGGGACACTTTGCCAATTTATATAACAATCGAACCGAAACAATTAACTTTTCACGATGATAAAACGAACAGTGTTTTATTGCGTATAATGTTTGTTAGCATCCAAACTTTTCTATAAAACCTAAAGTTAAGGAGAAAAAGAAGAAAAGAGAATTGAAGGAAACATAAGGAATTTAAGGCTAATTTTTTACAACGACTCTATCATTTATTTATATTATTTTATTAAATACATTTCAGTATTCAGTAATAAAATAATGTCATTGAATTAGTTTAGAAATGTTAGTCTTTTGCGCGTAGCATTTCGAATTCGTACCAATGCACCAACACGGTATATCGTTATGCCGGCTACTGGTTTCTTATCTGTCAATGAAAGTATTAATGTAGGTATCAATTTAATATTCTCATATTTGTGTTCAACCATCAGTCAATCAATCAGTAAATCAATATGGAAATATTAAGATATTAATAACAAATTTAAATATGAGAAGATATCGTCGACGACATCGATTCATAATTCAAGCTATGAAAGCGAAAGAAAGTGATAAAGATCGTAGAAAGATATGGAATGATTCAAGAGCTGAAAATTTGGATTTAATTCAGTGTATACGAGTCTTTACATTGTAAGTATATATTAATTAATACATTGTAAGTATATATTAGTCCTTACATTATAAGTATATATTAATTAATAATAAAGTTTTCGCTTCTATTATTATACACGCAAGAGATGTAAAGAGATAGAAAATTTGTAAATTTATATATTTTTTTACTTTTCTAATTCTTATCATTCATTAATATGTGTCTTCTTATTTAAATAGATGCTAAGCATATTTTTTCATGATATCATTCTTTTACCTGTAGAAAAGTAAACAGACAACGATCAGAGGAATCAAGAAGTGCGGAGGACTTGGATCAATTAATGATATCTTCTGATTCTGAAACGGGTGAATCAGAAACAACCTCATTACAAGTGAAAATAATGACTGACGAGGAAAAATCGACTAAAATCAACGAATTAAATAAACAAATTAACACTAAATTAGGTCTCCTTTATTTTCTATTCTAAGAAAAAAATGAATTAAATGAACTGGATTTATCAGCAATCATAACATTTTTATAAATTCGATCCATTTAACTTCATTCTATAAAACATTACTGTAATGAGTATAAATCAATTCGTGAAGAATTTACAAAATTTTGCATACAGATGAAAAGAAAACTGAGTGGCAAAATTTGATGCAAGCAGTTAATGAAGTAAAAAAGATAGAAATTGATTTGGATCGAGCAACAGTTCAATGTAATGATCTCAATAAAAAGATCATTGGAGAGGAAGATCAGCAAAAAGTGCGTGTGCAAGTTGAAACTAATGCTTTAGAAACATTCAATTTAATGTAAGATTGCTTGAAAATTGACAAAAAGAATTATTTATTAAGAAATTGGAAATCGATTTCAGATTATTAGAGAAAAACTGGCAAAAATCGATGCGATTTTGGATACATTGAAGAATGAGATAAAGTAATTGCTCAATTTAATTCTTATGCAGCAATTTAAGATACAAATTAAAAGTCAATGAATATTCATCATACATATGAGTTCATTTATCCAACAAAATTTGGAATTTTTAGAATGAAGTATCAATAAAAAGTTCTAACAGTAAATCCTGAACTACTTCTTGATTTCCTTGGCAACTATATCTGATTTTTAAAGAAAATTAAGTTAATTTCTAATGTTAAATAGCTAAATTTTTGAATTCTAACATTAATTACGATAAAAAACTTAAACTGCTGAAGTTTAATGTAATTCTTGATAACAAATATTTTACACAAAAGAATTTGTAGATGACTCATGTAAATAAAGATAAATTGTAGCTAATGCCTTTTCAATGCATATTCATTCTTTTCATAATTATTTCTTGTTCAAATTTCATTCTATAATCGTTCCCTATTCTTCTATAATTTACTTAATTACATTTACACTATTCATGTATTTTCCTTCTGTTTCCATTTCGATCAGTTGTAAATGTAATCTTGAACTATCCGGAACAAACAGATAAGAGTAAATATTCCATGTTTAGCATTTTCAACAACTCACGGATAATTACAAATGATAAGAATCCTCTCTATTAAAGATAGCAGAAATTTAAACTAAATGTGTATTGACACTTTCATTTCATATCACAGTTTCAATTCAGACATGCACAGGCCAGATGACATCAAATAGATTATGCGGCGTCTCAAGTACTGCTGAAGAGAGTGCATGATTGAAGAAGCATAGGTTCAACTTATGGGAAAAATTGAATTCTTCTGTTGAATGTACTTTGAAGTCCTACTTAGCAAATTAAGTAGAGTTTAAATAATATTGCTGGGATGAGATGAGCTCGAATAGATGAAAAATTGAATGACATATTGTCTCAATCATCAGCAGACATTTCAATCATATTTGACTAAGAGGGCAAATTCAAAAGTAAATAAATTGATTTCACACTCATCGTGTGTGGATACAGTAAAAGTTTCCCATTTTATGAATATCGACAAACAAAATTATAAAATACGAATTAGGCTTTAAGAACTTAAATTTGAAAAAAAATAATTCATCTTGTAAATTATAAATTCTAGCAAACGAAATCATTTATTACTTAATTTTTATTTCATTTTTTTGTACGTTTAGAAGTTATTGAAAAATTTTATAGCAATTAAGAAATGAAAGATTATTTAATTTTATATCTCTAGTTGTTATAATTATTAATTTACTTACTTCAGATATTTAATTGATTGCTTGCTGTTTAGAAAAAGCTTAAATAGTTAAATGAATCATTATTTCCTTTTGTGTTTAATTTTAATCGTTTTCTTTTCCATTAAAAAAATTTGTGGAATAGGTCTTTGGCTCAGAAAAAAATACGAGAAACGAAACTAAATATGAGAAGTGAGCTAAATAAAATGTATAGCAAAAGAGGGCTCAAAAAGTGCACAACAAGTTGAAATTGATAAATTTAAACTAAGTAATAGAGCAATTTGAATTATCAAAAGTTAAGCAATTGAAATTAAGAACAAAATATGTATGTGCTAGGTAACATGAATTTCAAAAAAGTACTTCCTGGGTTACTCTAGCAGATTTGATACTTTTAATTTTCGTTGATTATTCTTAATTAATGTTTTTCCTTCCAGGAGTTATCATTATAAATAATTTCTTATATTTTATTGCATTATGTTAAGTCTTTTTTATAAATTTTTTACTAATGACAATGATATTTTTTTCCACTCAGTGGCATTTCTAGGCTTTTATTGAAAATCTTTATATCTTTTGATTACAACGAAATAATCGCAGCTATTTTACAGTCAGGAAGTTTCATATTACTTACAGTTTCAATCCATTTCTAAAATTTAATCATTGAAGAATCTTTTACAACTGTATTTCATTTAATGAAACAATTCTCGTGGTGAGATGTCAAATATCAAAACTTTTTTATGCATAATGAATTATTAGTTTGAATTCCTTAACAGAATATTAATCACCCACCGCAATATCTTAGTATTTTTCTTTTAATATACATACTCTGATGAAGCCATCATCATCTGCATCATCGCTATTATCACTATCATTATCAGCTTTTAAAGATAATTCGACTAAGGAAGATTGATTTTTGCCTCCGGTATACCACTACGAATTACGACAATTTTAGAATGCAAATAATTACTTCTATATTTAAGTTATTCAAAACAATAAGCTAATGAGTGAATGAATTATCATGTTTCATTTGTGAAAATAACAGACATTAAAGATTTCGAAGATTTAATAAATTATTTATTGAAAGAAATAATTGAAAGTACAGCTAGTAATTGTATCTTAAATGATAAGTAAATATCATTGATCTACTATTCACTTAAAAGAAAAAAAATAATACTGTTCTTGTTGTGGAAAATGTTTCATATTCAATAAGTGCACAATAGAAATACTAGACTGATGGAAAGAATTTAACAACAAATCATTTCCAAAATAAGTTTAATAATGCAATCATTGAAATTATTATCATCAATTAATGCTATTTAAGACGAAATATATGTTGATAATTTACTTTACAACTCTTCTGATTTACTGATTTTCATATTTGTTTCAATTATGATATGAGAAAAACTATCTTTTAAGGGATTCAAAATTGAACAAAGCAAAAAAATGAGTTGAAGCAGAAGATAGCACGATGAAATAGTCATTTACGTGTTCATACAATCGCACGTGACTATCCTCATAACAATATGTAATCTCAAGTCTGCGTAGAACATTAATAATAAAACACGTAATACAACAAATTAAATAGGTCTTTGTGAAGCATCAAATGCATGTGCAATAACAATGTTTGACAATAGATGTTTGATGAATCGATAATATTTAAAAGAAATTTATTGAAGAATATTTTTGAATAAAATTTTTATGGGAAATGATAACGCGGTAATCGAATTCGTTTTCGTATTTTATTTGACATTGTTATTGGCCTTGATCGATTATTTTTACGATAATACAAGTTACATGCACTGGAAATATTTTTTAATGAATAATAATTATTACTTAAGTCAATTAAAGAATAGCCTTGCCGAGTTGGTTATTATTTAGAAGAAGGGAAATAGTGAAAGATCACTACTTCGTAGCTACTGAAGCATTGTTAGGTCAGACGTCATCGTCTACATGCTGACCAGGCATTATATCACAGTGAATAAAAGTAAACAAACTTGCACTCCACCGCGCCCGTGCTGCTACGACGCCACAGTGTTGTTTCCTTGGTACCACAATTTGAGCATACTGAATTCATATGAGTACTGATTGGCTATAATAATATTCACTCATTTCAATCCAATCAATTAATATCCAGTAAATAAGCACGGGAATGCCTAGGTATTAAGACTCGATCAGGTTAAAGGCGACAGTTCTCTTATCAAGTGCAAATCAGTAATTACACAAGATGAAATCATGGTATTTGAATTAATTTTTCAGTAATAATTATTGATTAACCTTTTTCTTGAAATTAATAGCAATACCATTAATTAATGGAGAACTATCATTAGCAGCAAATAGTCCTCTAAGTAATCCTGGCGATGCTAATGATGATACATTTTTATTTGCCAACTCAGCAGATTGTTGTTGCTGCATATATGCCACCTGAAATTCTTATTGTTAATGCAAATTATTTGCCTTCCTAACAGCTAATATAAACGTTGATAATGGACTTTCTTACAGCACTGCACTGCTAATAAAGATCATTCACTTATTCAGTAATGATAAGATGAAACCTGTTCTGGATATGTTTGATTTTTTGAAGGTATCCATTGCTGACATAAAAAGCTTTGACAAAGACATTCCACTGACCTAAAAATTAAGAGCTAAAGTAAATTCTCATTACTCATTTAGAGTATATGTGAGAAATCATATGAGAAGAATTTAAAAAATGTTTAGAATTGTCTGAATGAACAATTTATCTTTAGGGTTAGTCAAATCATATAAATCAAACTTCTTGAATTGAGCTTTATTTATTTATAAAACATGCCGGTGATAACGTGATACTGGATGATGATGATGATAATGATGGTGATGATAATGAATTTGTGATGGTTCTTCGAAATACTGCACCACCGGTATTCGAGTGGAAGGTCGATGGATAAATTCAGGATAGGAAATGCTTCGGGAATATTGGGCGTGTGAGGAAGACGGTTCCATCTGATGCAAAACACGTATCGTTGGAATTGATATGCTGGATGGGTCGGGAGTAGTGGCATCTTAAAATTTCAATAATTATTTTAAATCAATTTTAATGAAAGAAATTATTTTCAAAAAAGTTTTAATATCTTTTCAGTATGTTCCAAATGAGATTCTATTCTTGTCAAATAACGGGAATAAATCCTTTTTCCGTAATATTTAGATAATCATTTATTATTGAAATGAATAAATTCGAAATTCTAATAAGAAATTATTTCGAAAAACTTTCTGTATTTCACAGATCGCAATTATATGAAGCATTTTACAATAATTCGTAAATTGGCAATAGTTTCAATGATTATCAATAATTAATTTATATTTATATTTTGTATGGCTAAAAGGTAATAGTTGATTTAGTATAGCTATAAAGGATTATTTCATATCTTTTTAGTTAGTTATTTAGATAAATAAAAATTGCTTTAAAGATTACCTGTGGGAGGGTTATTATAATATTTTGAAGAATGATTATTATTTGTTATTTCATAATTGTTCATACGCGATTCTTCAGGAATAATCCCACTTGCAAATAAATTTGCGCCAAAGTCTAAAGAAAATGAAGCAAATTTTTATTTAAATTGAAAAAACTTTAAAATGAATTTAAATTAAAACAAAATATTATATAAGAGATAATAAGAGAAACGAAACAGCATTATTAATTGCTTAGTATTATTAATTATTAATGACATTTTTATGAAGATTTATTTAGATAAATTAAAAGGTATTCCAAAGAATCTTCGCTAAATGGAATATTGTATTTAAAAAAAGTTCTCACATTTTTCAGCATCAAATTTTGGGATATAAGCAGAAATTAATTGTTAATGGTTACTTAACTTCACTTAATTCGATTTGTTATTTATTCCAATTAAATAAATTTTATAAAAAGATAAAATTGGAAAGAAGGAAGGACGTCTGTCACATGCTTGAATGCTTATTAAAGATTATCAGCAATATAAGCGTAATTTCTTATGTGTTATTTCATTATGCTGCACTCTTCCGTTAAGTTTGAATCTTAGCTCTCAGGTAATTTAATGCTTCAATCCTCAATGTAATTTGTTAAAAGAAATTAATTCGCAACATTTCGAATGGCTATTTAATGCTTGTTTTCTCCGAAAAATCAGAAGAAAGCGAACCGTCATCATTATGATAATAAGCTTCACTCTCCCAATAATTTGTTGTTTGATCGCCAAGTTTTGTTGGTGTACGCAAGGACATCTGAATTTTAAATTAATTAATGAAAAAGAGAAAATTTTAACTATCAAACTTTTGAGAAAGAGTGCAAATATCCCAAAAGCGTAACGAAATTATAATTTCGCTTAGCAATTTGAGCATATTTTCAACAGTAATATTGTAAAAAGCAGTCAAACTTTTTTTTTAAAAAGAAAACGATTCTTATCATTTCAGGTAGTCTGTCAGCTAATTATTCTGCCAATACTAAAACTTTTTTATATTAAATATTGAATGCATTCAAAGTTTCAATCCTTCTTTCTCTCAGTATATGAGTTAATATTTATAAAATATATCTCAAAAAGGTTAATATTTAAAAAACTAATTCGAAAATTGAAAACTTAATTTTCATATACTTTTATTACAAAAAAAGTTTAGTTCGTCGAAATCCTTATCATTTTTGAGCCGTTAGATTGAAGGAAAAAATTTATTTTATTTATTACATGGAAAGAAATAAATGAATATTTAGGTTGAAGACGTAACATATCAAAATGATTAAGGTTATCATTGCGCGACAGGAAAAGCTTATAGGTGATTTAATTATCGCTTACTTTCTTATCTTATCAACTTTACAAATCAGTTCATTCCTCAAAACAGCTTTTTACCGTATCTGTTAGCATAACAAAATATATATGTTAACCGTTACCGGCACTTATTGTTGTTTGTTTTATCCTAATCTATTTATATATCACTGATAATTTGCTGGTTTGAGAGAGTCTTAACTAGATCCATATTATCAATTGCAAATCATTCATAACAAATTTGATCACTTCTGATAAGATCGACAAGAAATGACCAGTCGTCTGTGAATATAAGCATTAATTAAGTCTATGATAAACGATTGTAAGTATCGTTTTTTCCCAAAGTATGCAAAAAATCTGTATGAGATTACCAATAAGATTTTAATTAATAAAAAAATTCATCGAAAGTTTCTGAATTACTCTAACACAGATAGATATAAAGAGATGAAATAGCACAGTGCTGAATTGAAAAATGGAAAGAAATTCTTTTTTGTAAACTGAACAGTTATTAAAAAACGAATGAGTGTAGTTGAAAGAAGAAAAAATTAGAAATAATGACGATGTACCTATCGTTATCTGACATTCCAATAAACTGAACCGTTGAGTAGGTAACCAGAAGTCCATTTTCAGAAGACGAAAGTTTCAATGGTCCTTGTCGATTTCAAATTTGAGTTTGATACTTAAAGTTGTTTTGTTTGACTGTTCGTTTCCATGTATCGGCATATCTCTTTGAATTATTCCATTTCTTTCATCACTAGATACTGAGTAATCAGTGATATGTCAGTTCAGATGACAAGTATGACACTTCATAACTGCTTCCATCAATTCTGTAGTATTTACTGTTCACTTAATTAGTTAGCACATGTTTGTTGTTGACTATAAAGTTATTCTGCTAATTTGAACCAGTTAAATAGATGGTACTGTTGTATAATTATATCAGCTGATCGTAAGAACCGGCCATGGTGAAAAGAGAAAGACAGTGATACAGAAGAGAGGGACTGTTTGTCATAATGTTGCCTCACTAATCGTTTATTTAAGGTTTTTCCCCTCTCCAAGTATCATTTCATGTTACATTTTCACTCTTTTCCGTCATATTTTCTCTTACTTCAAAGAATAATCAGTATTATTGTTCAAACTGAGTAACTTTATAAAGTAATACTATTGACTGAAAGTAAATGGAAAATAGAAACAAAAGAATAGACTTATTAAGTTCGTACAGTAAGGTATTAGCATAGTTAATGTAAGCTTAATGTTAGTTTCCATGGAGAACTGATACCTTACTGGTACTTACTCTAAAGAATTGTGCATAGCTAGCTTCCACTCTAACAACGATGGACGGGGACGGGGAATTCATTGATTTCATAAGAGAGAGGAATCGATCGGCGATTCTTCACTTCACTTCACTTCCAGCAGATCCGTCACATTCTCGTCCCTCCGCGTGCTCTCTGTCACAAACCTCAGTGATCGGAGGATTGCTGAATCATTCACTGTCAGGTGAGTTACAATTGTATTCATAGTACTCTGTCATTTTCTCTTCCCTTTATTCCATTTCAAATTTTTTCCTTTTTCAACGTATGATTTCAGAAGGATATCACTTTACTGCCTGTTATTGATTCATTTCAGAAGCATATCGAAGTATATTTGAAATATAATGGTGAAAGATCGATCGAATGAATTTAGGGTAAGTTTATGTCAGAGCTCATTTGGTATTGTAAGATATTGTTGCTATAAATTACATACTTGTCATTAAAACAGTACTAGAATAATTAGTGATGACAAGCGAAAGAATGATAAGTTGTTGAGGTTTCAATCACTCTTCATTATATCCATTCTAATTGCTCACAACTTTGTGCAACAAAGCCTCTAATATTTATTGTTCTTTTTCATTGATTTTTCATTTTTTATCCAATTAAAAGTTGTAATTTAAATATCCCACTGAAATAACAAATTATCTCATAATTTTGCTCGAACTATTTAGGCAAATTAAAATTCCGTTTTTTTGTGTTTGATATTTATCATTTTCAAAATTCGCAAAAGATCATTTCTTTTGTTTTTTGCAGCGAAAAGCTGATCAATTTCTAACGGATAATGACGCATTCATTGCGATTGATGAACCAAATATCAGTTTTCCACAGGGTAGTTCATTTTTTGCTGAAATTGACGAAATTCGAAAAGTGATGGCTAAGTTATCAGACGACATTGCAAGCATGAAAATACAACTTCGTTCAATCTTAGCTCAAACTATTGTTGATGACAATGAAAAGGTTGCAAAATTGCTTAATTACAATTACAATTAGTTTACGCAGAACTAATTGTGTAACTTTGGGAAATTTCTATTAATCAAGATAGAAATACAAGCAGGACAACTAAGTTTACTTTTATGGCTGAGAAACGCATCACTTATTCAAGAAATTGTGAGAATGATAGGGAAGTGTCAATTGATCGGTAAGGGACTGCGCAATTTGTTTACCTTTGTTTCTCTAATATCTAATTAATGAAAACAACAGAAAGCATGACCATTAGAATGAAGCTTAATACAGTTTCGCTTAATGCTATGTCTAAATATATGATAGCAAATTCCATTAATCACTTTCATGTCAACTTCACTTTAGCATTATGTCCTTCTCATTATCATTTCTAATTTAGAAAGAACAATAATTGAAGGAAAAACTTGACGAATGTATGGCAGGGATAAAGCATCGTTCTGGCCTCCTACGAAAACATTTGTTGGCCATGAAGCAAAACGGGAAAAGAAGGGAAGGCGAGCAAATTGTTGGGGTTAGCGAGCGTATCCGACAATATCACATTGAGGCTTTATTAAACAAGCTTTCCGATTTGTTGGAAATATTCAATGCCGCACAATTGGATTACAGAACGCAAGTTGCAAGTTCGATATCGTACTTCATAAAATTATCATTTACTCTTATAGATTGCTAACGTATTTAGTTGTGTTAAGAGATCATTTCTACAATTTCAATTTCATTGAGTAAGAGAAAGGAAAAGGAAGAAATAAAGATTAATTAGCTTTAAAGCTAGAAATATGCTGTGACAAAAATAGTAAATATATGAAAAAAGAAAGATTTTATAAATGTATAAAATAAGTAGCCAAAATAAATTTGGGTCCTGAAATTTCGGTCGAAAGTTTATACTTATACTTAAAAAAAATTATACTTAAAAAGAGAAAGTTGTTATTAACAGTTCCACATTACTACATATTGTTTATTTAAACTTAATTCTTTTTTGTTTGGAAATTCTCTTGCAATCTATCCGCGCATTTATATTTATGAATAAATAATTAATTATTACTACAGTGTTTCATTAGCATAACTTTATGTTAATTAAGAAAGAATTAAACGGCAGTTAAATATCGCTGGTGAGCATATGACAGAGGATGAGATCAATATAATGATCGATTCGAAATCATCGGAAATTTTCAACAGGTTAATACTTGAAATATTGAAAACGATTACGAAATGGAGTAAAAATTAAACAAAACTTATCAGAGAGACATACAATAGATTGATAATATTGATAAGAGTTATGATGTACCGTAAGAAAAGCAAGTTTATGGAAATAATTTCAGAATAGAATTAATTTACATAATATATAATTTCAGACAGGTGCGCTCATCACAATTAAAATCAGCTTTTGATGATGCCAGTTTAAGGCATAATGAAATATTAAATTTAGAAGCAAGCATTAAAGAACTCAATGATTTATACAACGATATGAATTTTCTGTTGCATACACAGGTAAAACCATTAATATTCAATATCAATACTATCAAGTAGATCGTAAATTTACTTTCCTTCCATATTTGTATTGCTAATGAAGGTAGTTGAATATATTCGATTGATCCACTGATAGCTGACTTTTTTATCATATAAGCATCATAATTTTATAATTCCAGTTTTCATATCAATACAATTATGAATGATGCAAATAAAATAGATGAAATGGAGCATTTTTGGTTGAGTTGAGAAAGAGCATTCTCCTTTTTTGAGTTTGAGATCATAATATAAAATTATTGCTACTTACCATTCATTATTATTATTCATATGTGATTATATGGTATTGATTGGTTGTTACAGGGTGAAAAGGTAAATCGAATCGATCGGAATATGAATGATGCGTTTAATTACGTGACAGCTGGCAGTGAACAAGCACGGGTAGCCGTACAATGTCAACAAGCAGTGATGCATAAGAAGTTATATTACAGCATTGGATGTCTCGTAATAGTTGGCTTAATTCTAATCATTCTTATTATTTATTTCTCTGTTAAATGATTATTTTTGTTTCTCCACCGCGATTAAAAAATTTCGCGTGAATTTAGAACAAATCGCTTTAATCGCGCATTATATAAACACAAGTAATGACATCATTCATATCTCTCATGGGCAATATTTACAAACATTAGCTTACGATTCAGATTAGCTACCATCAAATTGACAATAAAAACTATCAATTTCATAACAGATTACTTATTCACAGAGTTTAATTGAAATGAAAAGCATAACATCGCCGATATTTTATCACGCAATTTTTATTGGCTTCTTCCTTAATTACTATGAAACTGAGTTTTTCTTCTTATTCACAAGATATATGAAGGAAAGAGAAGTTCTCGCACATATCCGAATAATTTGCATAAAGATTTTTTTTGCCCTTTTCTTTTGTTCCCTCATTTTCATCCAATGAGAATTTAAGTTGAATAAAATTCAAAATTGATTCTATAAAATTGAAATTATTTGATGTAAAGATGGTTTATTTATTCTTGCGATATTATAATCAACCGTAGATATATACTTACGTGGTTTTTTCATCAATAAATTCTTGATTATGACGATTAGATAGTATTTGTGAAAGGATCTTTTAAGGTCACTCCAGTTACAACCAGATCTTTATCCGATCGCATTACTATCATCTAATCGTCATTATCACTCGATATCGTGATAACATATCCAATGGATTCATAATTCGTTTACCATGCTGAAATACTAAGATTAAATTTGAGCCAGATTTGCCATAGAGCAAATAATTGCTGTATGAAATCGTTATAAAATTTAAAAAAAAAGTCAATCGAATAGTAGGTAAAAGAAGTGAAAAAGTTTTCAAAGATAGCGTTTGTACTTTCTCTGTCCTTCTTTCTTTCTCTCTCTCTCTCTCTCTCTCTCTCGCATTCCGATTTCTTAAGAAATAAGTGACAGTTTTTCATCATAGTATTAAACTACTTTCACTTGTTTTTTTAATCTTGAATTTAAATCTTAGAAAATCAGCAAATATGTCTGTCTTGCAGCCAAAGTGATTATATTTCATCCGCAATGATAAGCTTGAAGCAAAGATTCAAATAATTATCAAGTTTAATTTAACTGTTGAACCAACATATTGAAAGGTTAGTACTTCTTACTAACATCAATTTTCACTATTTTCAGAATATTTTCTGAAAATAGTGATTCATTTATAGACTGAAAATACTATTACGGATACGGATACAATTAGCGATGGTTAAGCATTTAATACTATGTTTTCAACAAAAAATAGCCAATTAAAATTCTGAAAATACTGGCATGAAATTCACACCATTATACCAAAATAGCCAATTAAAATTCCATTTATATTTTCAGGAAACCGGAAAAGACGTCAGTGAATTTTTATCAGTCAAAGTTATTTACTTGTCTGGAACATTAAGTTACCAGTTATGCTACAAAATTTTTTCCTCATATAAATTATTAAGAGAAATAACGCATGTGTTATTACAACTTTAATATTATATGCAAATATTATTTCCATTATTTTAGACACGAAAATTTTCATTATTTCCTCTCTGTTTAATTTTAACAATTGCTTAAAAATGGATTGATTATTTATTTAATTTTATTTATTTATTTAGTATATAACTTGATAATATATAGGTGGCACTGATATTTTCTAAATTAATTTCCATCAAAATTTATTTCCAATCCGTAATAGAAACAAATTGCAAATAAACAAAACAAGTTGAAATACAAAATCGTGCATAGAAATCGATTGCAATGACGAAATAGAGAAGATATTTTTTATTAATAAACCTTATAAATTATATCGCATCAGAATTTGAAAAACGAATATCGATGCCACTTTGAAGCCTCAAATAACTAAACACTAAGTAAAAGTAATCAGCTTGGTGCGCTTATTAAAACTATTCATTTAATTGCATAATTAGTTCCCTCGAAAGATAATTTTTCGAGAATCAAAAGTATAGAATATGCCAAAAAGATATCCTCAACATTTGCTACTAAAACCACTCCTACCATATATAAACTACAGTTTGCTTATCTTTCTCATATATTTTTCTGTATCCTGTTTTGCAAAATATAATTAAATTAGAATATTGAAAGGACGAGAAAAGAGAGAAAGGAAGAATTCTTCCATATTCAAATTATCAAAGAGAGTAAAGAGAAAGGACTGGTTAAAGTTGCATCAAATGATTACATTTTCTCCATTATTCCCATTGGATGTAATTCGTTCATTTGATAAATTACGAAAATTTTTTAATTGATTCTCCCAACAACACCGATACTATGAATACAGAAAGAGAAAACGTGAAAATTTAATTTCAATGTAGAAAGATGCAATTCGGTGGGACTAATTTTGTAAACTCTTTTCTCTCGTTTTTACTTTCTGTCTTTTTAAACTGTAGTTTTGTGTCCTTATCAGTAGATTTAAGTGCAATTTGTGAAAAAAGTAATTTAAATTTTCTACTGTTTTTAATCTCTTTTTGTTTGGCATCTTGAATAAAACAAAAAAAATGTTAAGCATAACCTATTATACCTAACCTATATGGCATAATACCAAATTTCAAGTATAAGAAACTCCGAAGAAATGAATTCAGGCAGAAGACAAGTAACTATGTTCAGTTTAACAAATTATAGAGCATGTATATGTCTCATAGTTAGGGATTTTAAAATTTTAAATTCAGAAACAAACTTCTCTAGAGTTATTGCAAAATCAAACTTTAGGGGAAACGTACAGTCACTATTGACATTTACCTAACAATGATTAATTCAAATTCTACCAGAAGCAATTTTTACTTTCAACAATTAATAATTTTGAAAATAATTGATCACGGAGTAGGGTATTGTCTATGTATTGGAATAATATAACAGTAATTGAAATATGGTACTGCTGTCATTTCTCTGATATATTTCAGGAATCACAATTTTGTTTATTGATTGGTGTAAATCGTTTGTTCACAACCTTCAGATAATTTTTTCCCTTGTTTTATTTTTCGATGAAATGGATTTGTCTGGAAAAATACATATATTTCAAGGACAATCACTTGCATATTTTTTCCACTAAGATCGCACAATTTTATATCCGTAAGACCTTTTAAAATGTGCATAGTTTTTCTACATGTATTTGTTCATTTGGAATTTCTTGACTACCACAAACCCAATTTCCCCGAATATCACTTCATCATTAACGGAAGCTATTATCAATATATTTTCTATCCTTTTTTCCTTCTTTTCTAAAAGTGAATTAAAATTAACCTAGCTTTTATGATATGTTTTTGTTTTAAAATTTATTAATGAATCAGAGCTGCCTATCCAAATTATACTATTTCAATTAAAAATTTCATTCATCTTGCTCCTCATCATCCTTGCTTTGTTCTTTGCTTTAAAACACAATTCTAAACATTTACTATGAATGATTTTCATAAATTATTATTACTGAAGTATTGATGGTGGATAATAATAATAATAATAGAGTACATCAAAGTACTTAAGTATCAACAAACTTGATCCATCATGACAGTTGTTGCTTAATAATAGTTGCACAATGATTTTCAGCTACTACCACCGATGTAGACATGATCAAATATTGAAATTCAGTTGTGAAATAAAACAAAAATAAAAGAAAGCGATATCGAGGATTAAAATTGAAAATCTAAATGATATGAACAGAAGCACAATGTTGTATAATAAGTTTTTTCTTCGAATTTCCTCATAATTTCAGAATGATTCCAATTAGAAAATCAGAATTGCATAGAATAAGCCAACTAATCATTAACGAACAATTAATCAATACAAAAATTATTGGTAATAAAAATGTCATTGAGTGCATATCACTGATTTTATTGATTTAATTTCAATTTAAGTGTTCAACAGACAAACAAAATGCTTGCAATAATCGAATTGTTAATGAATAGGCACATAATACATATTTCACATTGGTATTCTCGATGGCATCACTATTTCATCTGCAGAGCTTTCAGTGTTTGAAATATCAACAAGCGAAAATACCATAAAACCGTATCCTGTAATACTCTGCATAATGGTATGCGATCAGTAATCATAGCTCACTCTCACTGTTCACTATCGCTGATATTACGTTCGGCCACAATTTTTTCTTTTGAAGCCTGGAAATTACAAAATGCTTTTTGGTGTAGAAATCACAGAAACGGAAATAGCGATAGAATTATCATTTCTTTATCTTTTAGCTTCATTCCGATGTATTTCTGCAACTGTCAGGATGAAACAAGAGGAGACAAGAGGAGAAATTTGCAATTTTCCCTCTTGTTGCCGAAATGTTACTTTCCAGAAATTAGTTTAGCTAGTAGACATTGAAGGATTTATTTAGAACATGAAAGTTGCGAAATAAATCCTCATTTGCCCAAAAATCTTTCTATTTTCCTGAAAGACTTGTGAATTTCTACAATATCAAATGTTGTAAGAGGGAGAAAAGAGGTTTCCACAGTGAAAGGAGAAAAGTTATAACTCAAGATCCTATTTTACCACATTGTTACAGTCCTCTCTTTATCATCTTATGTTCTAAACTTGGACAAAATTATGACCAACTCTTAAGCCTTCATCCACTGCTTTCCATTGCATTACATTTTAAGGAAGAGAGCTGAAGAAATGGAAAAACCAGTAGCAATTTCTCAAGCAAGCTGCAAGTACTTGTCTGTATAAGACAGATTCTATTCCTTAGTCTTATTTATTTTATTTGGCATATTACGCAGCCATTAATTTGCTTGTATTTTTCACCGTGTGAAATTTCCGAATCTCTTTGTTTCTAGTTTTTCCATGATGATGGTTTAATATCACTGAATAGAGTCTTTCATCAAATTTCAAATTCAACACTAATATTTTACTTAACTGATATTCTGCTGATCGGTGAAAGAATTTAATTTTTGAGATAATTTTTTTGATAACGAAGAGAAAGAGAAAATTTCGAGAAGGAATATAAATTAAAGAAACAGGAAATATAAATTAAATTTAAGAAACAATATAAATTAAAGGTGGTTGGAAGGTAAAACATGGGTAACTGAACAATAAAGATTACACAAAAGATGAAATAACCCACCCCGAAATACCGAAACCGCACCCTGCAAATCAAGACTTGCTGAAAAACTCAAGTGAAAGAGGAAACTGATAATAACAGCATTATATATTGTTGAACTATAGTGTTCTTGCTGCAATTCCTTTCTTACTGTATTGATTGTGTTTTGCCATGTTTTGATTCCGTGTTGCTGGCGTGTCTTCTTCACGTGTTTTGCGCCCATATATATCTCCATTGGAGGTTATTTTACCTAGAAAATATATTGATTTCCATCTGTCTGTACTATTTTAAAAGCTGTCCTACCTGCGAGTAGCGTAACACTTTATGCATTTTTCTTAATAGATCTTTGTTACTATTCATTAATTACTTAGAATTCTTTGCTTCATCCTTTCTCAACACCACATTACTGCACCTCACTTCACGGGAATTTTTCCAAGTAAATAGAAAAGTTCGAACCAGTGTGATGCCTATGTAATATGCTCTCTTTACATAAATGTTAACAGAAATTCAATATTACTTGTTTGGATATTATTAGTTATTTTATAAGGTAGAACGGTGAATTTTACGAATTATGTACGTTAAGAAAAAGACATATCTGAATGATATGTTCGCTTTCCGAATGATATGAGTTTCATATTTTTCCACAATATTGCTCTACTGGTTTATTTTCAAGGAATCCTACTTTTAATTGATATTATTTATCATATGTTAACGATAAATTATTTATATTGTAGATTTATGTTATGTAACATATTCCATTTATCCGAAGTTAGTGGACTGTAAACTATAAGTGCGCTACATATTATATGCTGTTTAGTACATTCTGGAAAGAAAATAAAAAACGAATTTAAATAAGATTAAAATAGATCAGTGTATTGACAGGGAATGGCAGAAAGCACGGAATTATGGCGAGAATGTGTAAGATGGATGAATGAGTGTGGGATCTTAGATGCCAAACATCGGGTAACAGAAGCAGATGCTGAAATCGGTGAATTCGCAACCATTCTGCGTGATGGTGTTCTTCTTTGTTTGCTTTGTAATCGGTTGTATGAAAATTGTATTGACGTCAAAGATTTACAACAGCGACCACAAATGGCTCAGGTATGCATCTTTATCTTAACTATTCAAATATAATATAATACCACATTTGAATGGTACAGCGATATTGCATATCGGATTATAATTGTTCTTTGCTTTTTATATTGTCAGAAATTATTTTTATCTGACTTGGAAATCCAAAGATTTTCAGATATCAACAAGATTAAACTAAATAGCAAGATCAGTTTTTGAGGACCAGTGGTATCCATGAAACCAGCCTTATTTCAATTTTTAAAACTTCATAACTGTTTGTTATTTCAGTTTCTTTGCTGCAAAAACATATGCGAATTTCTCAAGGCATGTAAGAATACATTTGAAATGAAACCGGAAGATTTATTTGATCCATGGGATCTCTATCGTCTCGATGATTTCGGCAAAGTGCTCAGAACGCTTTCCAAACTATCCATGTGTCCTATAGCAAAGCTTAGTGGTATTAGGTCCGTTTTTCAGTTATTCATAATTATAAAAGTCCAGCGAAATTATGGTTTATTTGTGATTTTTTTGAAGTAAATTTCGTTTCGATTTTATTAAATATTCATAGTACACATGAATATTAAGTTAAAAGAGTAGCAAACTCTATTTGCTTTTGCTATTATAGAGGATTTCCATTACGTATATCTCAATTAAATTCCGTGGAATATTATAACGACAAGGTCATTTATAAAAATCTTCGCCAAGGAGCAGAAGTAAATGAACCCGTGCTTGAAAATGCTTATGATATGGGTATCGCTGAGGAGGAGAAAACTAGTGGTCGAATTTACGATTCTATTGTATGTCAGCGATCTAACAGTCAGCGCGAGCTGAAAGCTATCGAATATGACGTTAGTTCCTATTAACCGTTCTTCTACATCTTCCTGATTAGAAATTACTACTGAGGTCAAACTAAAAATGTGGCCTCGACGTAGGCTAAGTCTTCTAGTCTTCTCAAATTTTTTGTTTACTTTGAATTTATCAGATATCTGTTTAATTGCTAAAGAAAATAGTGCATTTTATAGTGCTCGGATTATTTATAGTTTAGTAAGTTATATAAATGAAAATACAAGTAATGTGAAATCAATGAAGCGCTTGTCAGTTAACCAGTGGGCGCACGCTTTTCGCAGGCCAATAGTTTAAGGAACATTTCTCAGTTTATTTGTAGTATTCTGCAATCTCGACTTTAGAATTTGATAGAACTTCGCAGTATTTAGCAACCTGTAGCAATCTTACTAAGCGATATTGGGTGTTATTGACAATGTTTTTAGAAGTGGATAAATTTTAAACCAGATTCTCGACGTGAGCATTGTGTCAAGGAATTATATGATACCGAATCGAATTATGTCGAGAAAGCGCTAGATATGATCATAGATAATTTTTATACTCCATTGGAGGAAGTACTATCGAAGGATGATCACAAAATGATTTTTATGAATATTTTAGTATGTATTCATTCAGATCCTTTGCATATTTAAATCTGTATTTGATAGAATAGCCACCAGGATCAATACGTGTATCTTCTAGACAATTTTTAGATGGTTTTGCAGGAACTGGCGTGTATTCATCGCTCATTTCGTGATCATTTACGACAAGCTGTCTTTTATACCGTAGGATTGGAAGAGCCTATGAATGATGAAAAACCTGTGACAATTGGGGACGTATTCATTACGTAAATAATACTCAATTTTTTTACATAAATTATGACTTTTTTGAAAATGCTTTCGAATCCTTTTCAAAACTATAGGGAAAGATTTCAGATGGAAAGAGAAATTTGTGGCTTATGGGGAATACTGTTCGAAATTACCAAATTCACGTTCACGTATTTGTTATTTGGAAAAAACAAATCCGATCGTACGACAAAAGATTATCGTATGTACTTCCTTATTCTTATTTTTTTTTTTATATTTAATTCCTCTAACTTCGTGTTGCAGCACCTTTCTTGAGGATTTTGAATTTACCCTGATACTTGTAGCAAATGTTAACTTCCGTCTATTTCAGGATTGTGGTATAGCTGCTAATCGCAATCAGTTCCATTTGCAAGACCTTCTCAGTATACCCATGCAAAGGGTTTTAAAGTACCATGTTTTATTATCGGTAATTTTTTCTCTCTTTCATTTAAAATATTCGAAAATTAAAGAATAATTTGCAGCAGTGAAAAGCTTTGTAGCATGAAAATATTTTCTACTGTTGCTTTAGGAGATGATAAAGCTTACCGCAGTGGACTCGCTAGACCGCTTACCTCTAGAAGAAGCCAAAGAGGCGATGCAAGATATAAATTCCTATGTCAACGAAATGAAACGTGATTATGAGATGCAACAATTAGTTATGGATATTGAAACAAGTATAACTGATCTGGAGCTGGTAGTTTACTTCTTAATAATTTGGCTTTTCCTGCATTAGTTAAACTACAATAATTGGCTGACGACAAATACGAAACTAATATAAGAAGAAGAGAATTGGAATAGTTATTATGTAATTGCAAACTAATTTCAGCCCGTAGGCATGCATTTGATTAACTATGGTCGATTGGTTAAAGATGGAGAAATCAAAATTGCGGATCAAAATAAAGATGGCAATCGATTAAAAACACGCTACGTATTTGTTTTCGATAAAGTGATGATAATTTGTAAAAGTCTAAGAGTAAGTTTTACTTTTAAATTGTATTTTATGAGGTTGAACTAATAAATGGTAAAGTGTAGTGCAGAAAAGTTACATCAATAATTGCTGCATCAGGCCAAATAAAATTCAAAAAAAAAATTTATTATAAATAAAAAGTAAAAAGTAGTTGATAAAATATTATGTAAGCCATATTCAAATAAGAACAATAAATGACTCGCAAATCATTACAATCTTTCATTATCTGTATTTCACAAATGATTTCAGGGAAATCAATACTCATATCGAAGTGCGCATATATTGAATGATTATCGTATTAGTGTGGATGCGGATAATAACAATAAAATTGGTACAATAACTCGTAAGCTGACGGCTAATGGTGGTTATTATTTCTCTTTAGTGCAAGAATTGGATGACAATGTTACCAATATCCTTAATGTTTGCTGCAAGACGATGCTTCAAAGAGACAGTTGGGTGCAAAATATTATAGCAGCACAGTAAGCACAGTAACCATTACTCTCTGAAATTATTTGCCTAAAATTAAAAATTCTATGGATTTAGATTTATCAGAGATTTTTTATAGGGATAATATACGACCTAAAGAATCGGAAGCATCAGGTCATTGTTTGCAGTATCATAGCTACGATAAAGCTACTGTTTGTTTTCATTGTGAAAAGCTTCTTGCTGGTCTCTTCTATCAAGGTTACCATTGCTCCGGTTAGTAAATACACTGATTATTAGGATAGCATTATTCTTTCAGTATTATCGTTTATTAGTCCGTTTTATTATTATTGCAGATTGTAAACGGAATTTGCATCGTTCATGCTTATCGATGAGTAAATGTCCAGGAATTGATCTTATATTAACACGAAATCAAGCTTCAAATAGGCGGAAACATACTTCATGTTAGTATATTTGCTTTTGGGATTTGGAAATTTATTGGTCTATGAATGACCATCATAATTTAACTTTTTATCAGTTGTTTTCCGCATTTTAAGATATCCATTTAAGATAAATTACCAAGTTAAGTGTTTAGTACAACAGCATGAACGTGTTCGTGCCGTACAATCATTTCGATCAAACGATCCACTATTTCTGTCATTCGAAATGAATGATTTGATAGAAATCACTCAAAGAAATATTGATGGCACTTTGATGGTTAGATTTTTACAAACTTTATTTCAATGCGTCTTTCTTATTTTCTCGACTGAAAATTTAACAGGTCGTAGAAAAATAAAATTCATAGGGTAGGGCAGTCAAAAAATCCACGAGCAAAAAGAGTCTGAGCCCCGATTTTTATTTCTTTTTCACAAGCGATGGAAGAGATAACATCAAAAATGGAATTTTACCACGTAATGTCAGTCTTCTTTTTAATAAATTTAAACATCTAAACTCACTTAGTATAGTTTCATAGAGTTAAAGTAACAAAATTAGAGCATTCACTATGTTTGTAACACTAAAACTATTTCTCACTATACATAAAATGTTTTTCGCAACATTGTCATTCTGTGAATTTTGAATATCAATTCAAGAGCCAAAATACATATTTTTTATTTTTATTCTAAGTTGTTTTTACTTTTGTCATGTTAGTTTTTGAGAAATAAAAATTCGACTATTTTTAAGAAATTTCAATCAGCCGATGGAAGATTTGAAAAATGATTTTTTGTTTTTTTTCAATAAGGTATTCTAGGGACGAGTCGTTGCGTTTCCTAATCGAACTGGACTTATTCAACCGGAGTTTGTTCGTCGATTTCGGGTAAATTAATGTCTGATTCGTTAATAAAATTTTAAATTATCTTTGATCAATTATCATGCGAATCATTGTTTATTACATAAAGTATGGTAAAACAAGCAAATATGTTCTTGAATGAAGTATTAATCATTTGTAGATTTCAACGTCGTCATTGCATATAGGTTCATCGACAGGTACTTCATCAAGTAGTATTACATTGTCGTCTCCGGTAGAACATAGTGACTCTTGGATTAGTTCACATCAGTTGCAGTTGCCTCTTACAAACGGAGAGCGCAAATCCTCTGCCTCAATTGAAAATATGTAAGTTTTATCTTTTTTATCTATCTGAATACTTTAATTTTTAGAGGATAAATTTTTTTACTTCTTCATATAATTGACTGATACTAATTTGGACAGTGGTTTAGTAGGTCCTTTGTTTAAAAATTATGCAATATGGCCTCACAAGAATTGAAAGTATAGAGTATTCCTGATATTACACTAAATTCTTGATAAAATATTGTCTTTTTTGTGATCTTTACTGAAGTCAATTTTTTTTCATCTGCTAGCAGATTTATGATTTGAATTTTTTTGTTTTCTGCTACGAAATCATGAGTCCATACATTCACCGACCACACTAATTTAGACACAGGTATACTAATTATTTTAGCTTGTTTATAGAATCATTTCCATACTCAGATATTTATGTCATCATGAAGCAATTCTTTCTTGAAATTTTTGTTGCTTATGAATTTATGATTAATTCATATTTTGCAATTGATAAAGATATACTGTAAATGAATTGCTCTTTTGTAGGTTTTTGCCTCGCAAGTCGCAGAATCAGGATTATGTGAATACTGAAGTTATGGGTCAACAATGGTATCGAGGGCCCATGAAGCGGTGGGATGCTGAGGAACTCTTACGTGGCACACCAGATGGTACTTTCTTAGTACGATTCAGCGCTATGCAACAAAAATATGTCATCAGTATAAGGTAGCTTTTTTTAATTCCACAGATATTTAAAACTAAGTATTTGTCAACTAAGTAGTCTATATCTTAGGTATTTCTATCAACCACGATTTTTTTGTTTGTCGAAAGGAAATAATGTGAAACTGCTGTTGGTCAAGAATTGAATTTTATATACTGCTAACTTCCAGCTTTATCCTCACTTTATTGTGAATTTCTAAAATTGGTTTGTATCTTAGATTAAAGTTGTAATATTTCTCTAATCTTTTATAGGATATCTAGAAGGATTTCTTTTTCGAGTTACTTGATTGCTCTTGCGTTTTACGTAAGGTGATATATTGAAACTGAAATTTTTAGCAATTTAAAATTGGAAGATTTATGGTTTAAACCTCTAGCTTATGATATTTTATAGTCAATTTCAACTGAAATTAGAGTGAAAGTGTAGTTAAAATTTTCTATATTCTTCCTAATATGTCATATCATATTATGAATTGACTTAATTAGAGAATCTGAATCTTTTCCTAATTCTCAATATGAATTTTATCGAGCATTTTTATTAATTCGAAGTTACTTGTTATGCAAGTAATTGAGTTTATTTTTTAGTTTATATCTTGAGGAAATTGAAGCCTAAAAATTGAAAATATTGTACAGATATATATATACATATGTCGTAATAGTGATAATTTTGTTTCAATGATTGTTTTCTTTTTTACCAAAAAATTGAAATATATTTGGTGATAGCATGCAGACATAGTTAAGAATTAAATATCTTTCTCATTACTCTTTAAAAATAAAATTTAGTTTCAATGGTGATGTGAAACACACAAAAGTGGAGCAGTCTCCAGAGGGACGTTATTACCTAGACGAAAGCACAGTGTTTGCAGGCATTGTGGTTAGAGATTAACAATTTTTCTGAATTAAAATAAGTGATAGAGGGAATTATTAACGGTGATGATAACAATAACGATTAATAGCAGTATTTATACTAATCGTAATAAGATAGTAGCAGTATTTATGATTATCACTAAACAGTTAAAGGAAGTTTTAGTATCCGAATTTCAGGAACTGATCAACTACTATAGAGAAAATAATTTGCGAGAGTCGTTCGAAACTCTAAATACGACTTTACGGCATTCTTATACCGATAAACAGTCGTATATTGCCTTACATAATTTTGAAGCATCGGAGCCAAATTTTCTGACTTTAGTGGTTGGTCAAAAAGTCTACGTAATCAGTAGGACTGGTGAAGATCGGGGTTGGTGGAAAGGTCGCAGTGGTAATCGAGTAAGTTATTATTTGAATTAATGTCTATAGTATGAGCAATGTAAAATCTTTTAATGTTGTTCTAAAAAAGCGTTTCTTGATAATTTAGTGCTTTTGAAGTTTGAACAAATGTTTTATTATATCAGTTGAACTAGTGTGGTACAATTTTTGGAATATAGACTTTGTTACTAAATTAAAACGACCATATTTAATCTAATCTGAGAATGGAAAGTCTTTTAATTCCACTGACATCTTACCAAATATATTGTCGGCTGCTTATTTTCACTGGTAAATTATGTTGCCAAGGGAAAAATGCATGCTATTTTTAAAATTTTGTAGAATCTTTTCAGGTAGGCTATTTCCCACTTGCTTATGTTGCACCAGCAGAGGAGACATGATAACACTCAAGTTTTCTTTATATTTAATAAACAGATGAGCTTTGCTGACGAATTTTTGCTCAGTAAATATGGGTACAATTTTTTTGGTGATTTTCTCTAGGTCGACCTTTTAATGTTTAAAATCAAATTTTTGCAATGATGATGGTTTAAATATATATGTATAATGGTCAAAAATTCAGTTTTGCTTTTCTATTGAGATATTTGAATTCAATTAACGCTTTCAGGATCACAAAATAAAATAATGCTTCATCTGAACTTTTTTGCCAATAGATGATCAAATTTTCAGTAAAGAAATGAGGACATATTCTTTGTTTGATTGTTTTTGCAAATGTTATTGCATTTGTTAGATATTGAATGCTTTACAGTTTTTATCATAGTATTTGCCAGGATTAGTAATGTGACAGGTTGATTTTTTGTGAGCTGTGTTTGTTATATTCCTTCTTTTTTCCATATGAAATGCAGAATGATAGCACTCATCAAGAGGCTGATATTTTAAATGGTAGATATGAAACCAACACCACTTCTCGCTATGAAAGCATTTCATTATCTGTTTATCACCGTGGATGCCTTACTGCTTGCCTGTTATATTTCATTGATTTTATTATGTGCTCTTGAGGAAACGAAGTTCGTCCTGGAACTGTTTAAGGTTAATTTACCTGTGCTTCTTAATAGAGCAATCATTTTTCTATTTTCTTAAAAGATTTTTGTTAATGTTCCTCACTGATTTGAAAACTTGTTATATGTAAAATCCAGTATTTGAAAATATTGAGAATAATTGTAAAATCCTGTTCTTAACGGGATGAAATCCTTTGAAATTACAGAAATAATGCATTTTTTGTTCCGGTGAATGGTGGAGAATGCAACGCAAAAAATGGAAGAAACTAATTCGGTATCAATTTTTAAGCTTGTTTCTTTGTTTTACGATCTGAAAATAATTGTGAAATTATTATCTCAAGTTAATTTTAAATTAAATGAAGGAATGAATCTTCCGAAATGTTTCCAAGGTAATTGGTGTTGTAAAGCATCATCCTTTCTGAGTGCCAATATAGATTAGTAATTCACACTGCCTCTTCTTCTGTGCTTTGTCTTTTCTAAAATTATGTTGATCAGTGCGTTGAAATTTACGTGATTTGATGTATCCTTCATTTTATATTTACATATATTATACAATATTTTCTAAAAGAAACATTTTACTTATTTTGTATGTCTTCGTGACTTCCTAACTGGAAAAATACTTAAGCTTATATCTAATTTAATTCGCTGAATAATTATTGAAACCTGTATTTTATTCTTTCTTTCACTCGGTTCGTGAGCATAGTGGATTCTATTTTTGTAATCTATGAATGCTGTTCCACATCTGGATGTCACTTATGGCCATGTTATATAAAGTATATGCGGGTAAACCATGTGAAAGTACGAAAAGTTGTTATATATGTTCAAAAAATTTCATTTCAAATTAAATTCCGGATTACAATAATGTGTGTGCATGTAAGGGTAAAAATGTATTATTTATTGTTATGGGTTAAAATGAATCCCGATTTTAATTGTTTATATATGTTCAGTCACTTTGAAAAATATTTTCGATTCGATATTGTGTTTAGATTTCTTCTTTTCATGTGTTCTGATAACTATTTGTGAACATGTTTCAAATGACATTTTTGAATGATTGCCTTCTGAAATAAAAATTTTAGAAAAGAGATTATTTTAAATGAATGTTTTGCTTGATGTTATTGGTGTTATCACATATCTATCTAAAAAAGAATATTGACAAGAATGATTCTAATATATTGCCATAATTTAGGAATTATTTGATTTCTCCGTGGAAAGTACCACCCACATATATGATTTAGAAATGAATCGGATAAGTTGTAAACACTGCCATTCCTGTCTTATCTGTCGTGGATTTATGACGAGTATAGAAATGAATTCGATGACGTTCAGTCCTAATTGGCAGAGATGAGAAGGAAATTGGTGAAGTAATTAAAATTGTAACATGTACTTAAAAAGGACAATCATTTCTAGGAGCTGCTAATAGTGATGGTGTACTATATAAATTGCTTAATGATTCATCTAGCAGTGCAATCTTAGATCCGAAATATAAGGTTTAGACTACAATGATTCTTTTTTAAAATGAGTTATAGGATATGTAATAAGCGAAGACAACTATGAAGGTTGGAAATAACTCAATGCAGTGATAGGAAATAAATTTTAACTGGTTGGAGATATGTTTATCGCTGATAAATAAAAAAATAGCGGCAAATTTTGTATTAATAAAACTTAATTAATAGGGACATTGAAAGAAACTTTAACTGAAATGAAACGGAATTGAAATGAAGTGAAATTGCTACTGAAATGAAAAAGTTAAATAGCTTATAAAACTTTTAAGATCCAGAAAGCCGCGTGAACGCTTGGATTATTCCTACTCGGAAAATAGACTTATTAAAGCAAGAATCTTGAGTAGCGTACTAATTTTGATATCGAAATAATTATCAGGATTTAATAATTAAAAACATGCAGGCGATCCCTTATGATTTGATTTAGAATATGACAGAGTAACTCGATTAAAGAAAATACGATGATTTGCATGGTTTGTATCTCGTGCAACAAAAAGGTTTAATACTTCCAGGGCTTGTAGAAATAGCTGTGTACTACAAATATAGGTATAGGTCTGTGAGTTTAGTTAACATCAGAGAATGGATTTATCTAATCCTTCATTTATTTCTTCGTTTATCTTGTCACTTGTATCATTGATTATATAACCTAAATTTTGATTTGATTTCGATTGTCAGTAAAAATGAGTGCGCCATCAATAAGTAAAGCTGCTTTGGAACGCAAATTTATTGAATGTGGCGAACGCGATCGAATGAAGGAATTGTTGTTGCAAAGGCTACGAGAAAGTGGCTGGGTGGAAGAAGTGGAAAATATGTGTCGGAACTGCATACAAAATAAGGTTAGTCAATAATCGGCTTTGTGTCAGATCGCGTTTATGGCATGAGAATGAAACATAATGGAATGTATAGCGTATATTCCATTGTATATTCCCTTCCCAAAAAAAACTGGTGATGTTACTAACTATTCTGCTGTAACATAAATTTTTTCCATGCATGTAAAGAAGCATATGTAGTCGTATAAGCTACTACTATATGGCCTAAGAGATTTGTTGAAGAATCGGGAAATATAAAAGTAATCACTTTTATTTTTGATTATTTATCGAAAAATTCCTTATTAGTTACAGTATTCTGGAAGAATAATTTTTCTTTTCAGTGTAGTAAGAAACTTAAATTCATATGTTATTCTTTAACAGTTCAGGGATTTAGTATTGATGGCAGATGTCGTCTGTTCTTTTTTAGAAATTTATGTAATTTTCGTCTTTGTTCGTTTCGGAATCTTCTCATAGCAGTTTTGGAGAACTCTAACAAAGATTATTGGCGTAACAATTTCCGATTCTGTTACAGGGTATTGAACAAGTAACACTCGAAGATGTTCTGAGCGATGTGAGAGTACGAGCCAGACGGGCGGTGCCGGATGAGGTGAAGCGGGAACTGATGCATTGTATTCGTTCGTTCTTACAGCAACAGTCTGGTATTAATGATCTCTGAATTTTGATTCTCATTTATCTTACCATGTACATTTTTGCCGGATTCGGCGATTTATTGCTATTAGTCTTCATGAAATTTTCTGAAGATATGCACTGATCCGTCCATATTTTGTCGACATTTGATGAGTTGAAGTGCTTTGAGTGACTGAATTTGGTTTTGAATTGACTTGCTTCTTACTAACGAATTTACTGAATTAATTCCTGATTTGAATTGTTTTCAACTGCTTCTTACTAATAAATTAAACGGTCGGAGAATTGAAATTTCCTAAATTGAATAGGAACTTTACTAATGACATCCGAATAATTTTCTGCATATTGTTCAACCATAAATCTGATGCTTTCAGTATTCATATCCTATACACAACAATAACAGCGTAAATTACAGAGTAGCGTTTCTTCAATTGACATTGACAACCCCGAACGCCACAGTTCTTAAAACTTTGCTTCAGAAAGCCTGTAAGATCTCAAAAAATCAAACTTATGATTATTCCGGTTTCAGATATTTGATCACTATTAATCATTAGAAATGCTATCCAAACGTTCTGATGAAATCCAAGTATACATGCAAATCATTTTTCGATAAACTAATAGACCACAGTGATGTGGAATTTTAAAAATGAGTAGCAATGGGTGTGAAAAGCAACAATTTATTGCGCAGTACAATATAACAAAAGGCCTGATCGGTTGCTTCAACGATTAAGCAGTAACAAAATCTTTCTTCAGTTTGCCCATAAATGCCTTCTTTTCTGCATGGGTTTGGAACCGTCCATGACCAAACTTGGAACTGGTGTCGATCCACTTCAAGTTGATTTTTTCATAGGCGAAACGTTTCGTTTGCACAATTAAAGACTTCCTCAATGTTATAGGTCTTTTTTTTGAACCCATGCAGCAACCTCGAATCAGAATGAAATCCTGATTCACTAGTCCGTAGTGCACAAAGCCTCCCTAAAAAATTTGTAATTAAGAAAACAAAGAAGATGTGAACGAATTATATGCGAAAAATTAAGATTGTCGGATAAATTGCATTCAGCCTTGTGCGGTTGTCAGCATCTCAGTACGCTGAATTGCAGACTAATATCATCATCATGCAGTGCCAGTTTATATTATCATTACTTGTTTACAGAACCTTGTCACTTACCATAGGATTAATGCTCTTCTCCGTGATATCATAATCTGTCCCACCATTTTTTCTGCCTTCCTCAGTTAGGCAAGACTTTCCTATTCGATAGATTTTTTTGTTGATTTCCGTACGATGATGATAACCTTTCTGACCAGCACGAGCTACCGTAAACTGCACACGAGACGGATGCCAAGCTCCGATACAAGCAACCTAAAGACAATTCGGATTTATTAATATTATCAAAGAAGTCGAAAAACTATTATTTTTCTTAAAAAAATGGATGAATGGCTCAGTTTCAATATATCTACAAGAGACGTTCGGTCCACTACTTTCTTTTGATTCAATACATCATTGCCATCAAACAAAGCATATTTAGATCAAATTAAGAAGAATAACAAACCTTCCGAAGACCTTTATGTGTCTTTCGCGGAAGTTTTTTCGTATGCCAACGACTTGTAACACCTTTAAAACCTTTTCCTTTCGTAACACCAATTGTATCGATCATTTCATCCTGGGCGAATACCGAGTCTACTGATACCTGAGTGTAAAGAACATCAAGTTAATTTTATTTTTCCCGATAAAGATAAGAAAAAAAACATTTGCATGTCATTAAATGATCTTGTAAATTAATCTACCTGTTTTTCGAAATGTTCATAAGCCCAATCAACTTTTTCAGGTATTGTACCACCATTTATTTGTATTTCCATAATATGAGCCTTTTTCTCCCGATGTTTCATAACTTTCATCTGCAAATTCGACACTGAGCAAGTATTGCATAAAAAATAAGCAGAAAGCGAACAAATCAGAATCCGGAAAAGAACCTCCATCTCAAATCCCCAATACAAACCTGTGTATGTGCGATGACACGAATTATCGAACAATATTTTTTCATCTTGGCCAAATCGGCTTGTATCGATTTCATCCCATCCTCATCCTGCCACTTCTTCGCATGTTTTTGAAACGCCTTCTTTTTGGATGAATTCCTGTGGAATATGAGAACTCTAACAGTGTAAAAGCAAAGAACAAAAGCTCCCCGCTTCTTACTCTGTTTCAATGGCCTTCGTATTACGCCGATAACTCTTGTAATAGAGGAAGGTCTGTTCTGCGAGACTGAAGTTGCTACTCATGCAAATGCAGTTGCAGAGGAGAGTGAAATTTTCAGTTTCATTTTCAAAAATCGCTCACTGAAGTAACCAAAATGTAGCTGAACATTCAAATAAATCGCTGTCAAGAAATGAAAGCTCAGAAGGAAGGCAGCATAAACGGACTGTTGTTATCCTCACAATTAGTAAGTATACTACCAGTCTCTCATCACAGCTTTCAGAATTCCTTTTTGCGAGAATTTCGGAATCGAACCTCTGACATTTAACTGCATACCACTTTATCCATAACACCAAGTAAACCGTTGATATAGAACCATTGCCAGAAACTTGACTGATATTTCAAGATTTTAAAGAAATTCGTACCATAAACACAGATACCACCTTCAAGCTTCAAGTACACCGACACCCTTCGACCTTTACTGAAGAAATGATTGATATATTGATTAAATGTACCAGTTTTTGTAGAATCGTCGTCGACAATCTTCAGACAAATGTTCCGCCCATACTGTCTTGAATTGTCGCGGACCACGAGGCGTATCGATATATCCTACCACACCAACAATAATCATAGGAGGCGTTTCTAAAACTGTAACCGCCTCGACAACTTCCTTTTTATTAACCTTCGAACCTGGCTTATCAACCTATAATATTAACGATAAAAAACAATAGCAGACAGAAAAAAAGCTGCAGAATAAAAGGCTGAATATATGTATGAAGCACTCAGTCCAATAGGGAACATTTTATAGCTCATCATTCTACTACTCAAATAATTAATGAACTCATCATTGTGCACGATAGACTAATCTGACTATTTAAAAAGTGAAGATGTGAACATGATACCTCGCGGACAATATGCGTCATACCAGCCTTAAAACCCATAAATGCGGTTAGATGAATTGGTTTTGAGGGATCATCTTTCGGGAAGGCCTTAACTTTTCCACGATGGCGCTTCGAGCGCTTTTTCGGTGTAAAGCCCATTGACCCATGTCGTGGAGCCGAAAATTTACGATGAGACATCACAGGTCCGACAAACTAAAAAATGATTTATTTCAAGGATCGTCTTCAAACACTGTAATATCCCATAAGCACATGGTAATTCTACACATAGTAATCTGTTACTTCTGATTTTAATATAGATATAATGGCTAAACAGTAAAAAACTAAAAAAATAACTAATGAGCTACCAATTATAACCGAGATTGGTATTCCGTGAGGTAGTTCATTTAAGTGGACTAATTAATTCACTAGTTTACAAAATGAAATTCAAGTATTTCAGGACATTAGAATTCGTTACAAGAAGTTCTAAAATAAAACAGTGGCTTTCATCCACAAAACATTCAACTTCTTCCTTTCAAAATCACTTCTAACATATAGAAAGTGTAGTAAATAAAGTTATGGTAGGTTAGCTTACAACACAATGCAAGCAGAAATCCAACCCAATTCCACACCACACTACTCAGCCATCGGTGACAGTAATGCCGCTGGAAACAACCGACTAATACTTCACTGCACAAATTTAGGGGCTTTCCACAACAGGTTGTCAATTCAAAACAAGATTTCGCTAATGCAGCTTTATAGCCTAAAATTTTATCTCACAAAGAATATTTCGTTACAGTAGTCCGGCAAGATGAAAAACGGTATCTCGTTCACGGCAAGATGAGACAGGGGGATCGTTTGACACCTGTTTACAGGGAAATTCTATCAGGTAGATTGCTTTTTATCATTAATGTAATTTTTGGTCATACGAGTTACTTTATACCCTCAAAAATAAGACCTAATTACTAATCAAAATCATCATTATATCGCAGTGAATGGTGATATGTATTCAGTGCATCCACGTGCAACGCATTATTAAATAATTTTCCAATTTCACCTGCAAAAAATAAAATCTTTATATCTTTTCGAGCAAAAACTTCTAAAAATATGGTAACTGTCGAATGGGATCAGCGATAACTAGTGATACCGAAGACAATCAATTTTCATCTTGATATATATTATAATGAGCGGCATAATACTACAATGTTTTAGTATGAGTTGAAGATGTGCACTTAAATTTCTTATTTTACAGTTTTTAGTGACGTATTTCATGTATTTTTATGTGGTGGAAATAATAGGGTAAATAATCATGAATAATTCTTTAATAATATCACCTATTACTTTATTACGTTCTGTTTTTGTCCGTGTCGTCATCCATGTCTCAGAGTAATCTTAAAAAATACTATAAATCAAATCGTGATATCGGTCACAGCATTTTAATTTTCTCGAATTGATCAAGATCTGATTGTTACCATTGATTCTCTTCAGCCACAAAAATTTAGCATATAATTATGATAGATATAAATATATAATGATGTGTATCTCGGACTCAGTATGTTCAGAAGATGTTATAACAAGGAGCATGTGAGATTTTCATAGAAGCAAAATCTTGATAGAGATTTAATATAGCAGAAAGTCATAATTAATAAATTACAATGATCGAAAATCTGTTTTACCGAATGTCAAAATTCAATAAAGTATGTGGGTTAAATCTAAATCAAATCATACGACAAGTTAGCAAATTGGTTACATATCAAATCAAATTTCCCACTTTCTCCAACCGATATTTCCTTCTTCAATTACGATTTTTCAATCATTTCATTTCTTTTTACCAAATTGCCACTCATTTTTTTAATCTGTGACCTTTTCTCGTTAATTATTGTTAGCTATCACTCAACCCTATTTTACTATTCATTATCCCTTCCAAATGATTTTCATATTTACTGATGATTTGAAATAATCAATAAATTTCATATTGAAATAAATTTAAAAGAACAAACTTTTTAAATTTAATTATTTTCTAATTTATCCTTTACAGTGCTTGATGATGACTGTATTATCATAATAAAAACTGAATTGAAAGATGCCTTTGTATAATAAAAAAAAGTTGAGAAAAGAATGGTGATCATCTAATTTAGAGGAATGAAGGAAAAAGCCATTATGGCCTCTCTAAAATCAATGAACTTCATTCTATTGGAACATTGATAAATTTCGATCAGTTATGCCCTTTCATTCGATTTCTCCATTTCAGTGATCATAAGATGAAATTGAAATCATATCATTTGAGATTTTCCTACTTTCATCCTAAACCTTTTCTATCGTTCTGAGAAGCATTTCAGCATGTAGCACTTAAATTCTTCTAGATTAATTAGCAAATTTCGATCTTTACTCAGATTATTTCTTTTATCCTTGCTAATGTCTGATGCCATTTCCGAAAATAATTAGACATTCATTTCACAATTCTTTGATTACTTATTCCTTTTTATTAAGAAAATATAATGCTTTCTGTAGTAATTGTTTTGGTCACATTTTTTTTCTTTCTTTCATTTATTAGAGAAATAGGTCGAAATTAACATTCTCTTTTTTTTCTTTCTTATCACTTTTTACTTTATATTTTTAATCAGTAGGATTGGTGCCGGAAGGATATTTGACCATTTATCTACCATCCATTTATCCAATGATATCTTTCTAAAATATCATTTATCATTTAACATTTTAAAATATTTAATTAAAAAACAGAGAAGAATAAAATACTTTGGCAAAACATTGTAAGCTTGAATATGTTATTAACTATTAGTGATGTTTATTTTTGTTGGAAACGGTTAAATGATAACATATTTTATTAGTGAACATATTATGCTTTCCATTTTTAGTACTATTTATAAATTGATTAAATTAATAAAAATAGCCATAATTATTTGAGGATGTGGCACCATAACTTGTCACTATTATTGCTTGTCATTCAGCTTTATTTTGCTCAACAAGGAACAATCGGCATTTTTCCTAATCCTCGTGCTAATGGTTTCAATGAATGTGGACTAAAATCGAAGGGATATGTATGCGATCCCGATAAAGTTGCTTTTATCCTGCTTCCATATCACTTATGTATTCAAAATAATTTTTAAAAATTAGAAGAGTTATAAGGAAGTTTTGCTGATTAAAATTACATTGCTTGAATTTAGCAAGGTATCATCCATTTAGCGTTTTGACTAACAAGATAATTATTCAAGAAAGGAATCGACAATAAAAATGGAATTTTGAAGTGATTGAGTGGTGATAATGATCCCATTCATATTCCTTTCTTCTCTCCTTTCTTCCTTTTATAGTTTTAACATATTTATCAACTAGAATATTATCATAAGTCAAATTTAAAAGTTTGTAGCAACTTACTGAACAAGAAAGATATCGATTGAACAACGATTTACTTCAACTGTCACGACGAACACTGGGTGATCGGAGTGCAGATTTTTGTACAACAAAGGGTGTTGATGCTACCTTATTCATTACAAAACAGGTTATCGGCAAATTATTTTCTGTTTACAGACGTTGTATGACGAAAATTCATTGGAAAGCAATTAAAATATGTTCTGTTTTTCTCATTATAGTTTTTAACTGCTGACCATTTTCGTTTGTTCCATTTCTTTGACTTATTTCTGTCCTTGTCTATCTGAAATTAAGAATATTATGGGGATTAAATCTGGTTTGTAATGAAAGAAGTTCCATAGCATTTGCATGAATGGAAATTCAACATTTTGGTAACATCAATGCAATCGTTTTGAGTCTTCTCGTAGCAATCCAATTTCTATGTTAAAAGTGTTGGAAAAATAAGAAAGTGGTATTCAGGGTAATGAGCAATTAGCACATGAGTTGAATACCCGTTGGGCTGTCGATGGACAGTGCAAAAAATCCATCGTTTTCGTACTCTCAACCAATGACCGCAACCTATATTATGCAGTCGATAAGCATTCTCCTATATGTTTGTTTGTTTCTCAAAAAATTGCAGTCAGTTTTTTTTTTTTGCTTCGATTACATTTATATAGCATAACATCCTAACTACATTGTAAAAATTTCACTGATTCCACAAAAGCAAGATAATTCAACGTTCACCATTAAAGCCATTCGCTCAAATTTTGGCTTAATAAGGTGTGCATAATATAATGGAATATTTACCGTTAAGAAGGAAAGTGTAAGTCACATGCGTAAAAAATCTATTTGCTCCCACATTTGAAATGTATTCTATTGGTCGTTCAATTTCAATTTAATTTTTAGCGGACGGTAATTACGAAAAAGTAATCAGTGAACAACAGCACCTTTTAAATGAAGGCAAATTTACGATGGCTTTGAACAAGATATTTTCAAAGCTTGCCGAATCTGTTCACAGTACAAAGAAGGAAAGAAAAATAAACGGTTACTTATGCTAGTCTGATCAGAATTGAATTCATAGATATTTAATATATAAAAATAATAAGAATTGAAAATTGTGTAAGGCATAGTTAAAGTACTGCTCAAAATAATGGAGCTTTTTAAATAAATGGAACTTTTAAACCATTTGAGGTCAAAATACATTGATGTATCGAATGTTTTTTTGAAGTTCGAAAGAGTGAGATTTCGAAATTCGACGAATATGAAGCATTAGAAAAGGATAGAAAGAAAATTTATGAAATGATATTCTTCATTCAAACAGAGTAATATTTCAAATTTCAAATTATTGCTAAAACTTACAATGCTTCAGATAATGCGTATGGTGGAAGTATGTCAATCGGTATCCCGCAGACCAGCATCCTTTCATATTTTACCATGGCATCAATTGCATTATATTTACTCTTTGCATAACGTGAGATCCATGATAATTGAGCACGATTTTTTCAACTCCCAAAATCTAATGGATGTAGGAATTTCTTACTATTATTAATAATTAATATTTATCCAAGTATGCCGATTGTGTCCGAACAACTCAGCTAATAGTTTCTGTAATGAAATTATCGTATGTTACACACTATATATATGTAAAAAGTAGGATATTTCTGCTGACTTCAAATTCATTTTTCACAGCATAAAATTGAACTTCGGAACGGAAATATCTTGGAAGGATCGTTATGGAATATTATCATGGATGGCATCAATTCAGAAAACCAAAACACTAATTCATTTATTATTTCACTTATTCACAGCCAACAATTTTAATTCATTTATTGTTTTATCAAGTTTCATCTATGATTCACGTTTATCCTTATGAATACATGACCGCTTGCATATCGATTGTTTTCATTCAGATTACACGCTACTTTGAATCCTAAAGAGTATGTTGCAATTCACATAACACTATTTAAAAGATGAAACAAATGCTAGGAAAGTAAGGTGTTCATAAAGCATGTGTTACGTAAATCATAATTGTCTCTGCAACAAACTTGCAATTCATTCATGAAAACCTCACTTTCCTTATTCTTCTTTTAGCTTCATTTTAACAGTTGAATATTTTATTCAAAAAATAAATGGTGATTATGATCTTATGCATTTCAAACATTCGTGAAACATTGTATGTGCAATGTACCATTATAAGGTGATAAGTTTTGAATTCTTTTCTATCAATCGAAAGCGAAAAACTGCTGCGAACATGAGAAAAGTATTAGCGTTAATAAAGTCAATAAAAGATTAGACGATTATTCTGTGATATAAATATACAAAATTTAACGACATGTATTATTTTTAAGTTAAATAATTGCACTTTCGGCAACAAGTTTCATCAAACTTTAAAACATTTCTATGAAGTTTTTGAGATTTTATAGTACTGAAATTTACAGTATTTTTTATAGTATTGCATGGGTCTAGAAAAATGGAACAAGGAAGTTTCATCCTCAAAATGACTAAGATTTTGATCATGTTAAGGTTTATTCAAATACTTTTCCCAGCTAAAAAATGTTTATTGTTTGTATTTCTTAATAAATACAACATAAAGTTGATAGTGGATAAATTTTAGGCAAATTAGAAATATTCTAAAGTTTATGGCCATTTAAAATTAAAGTGGGATATCTATTATCATGAAGAAAACAAAGACTTAAATAACTGATTTCTTTTTTCATGACTCCATGTTGCTTTCTCGGCCATCGATGGGAAGAAATTTACCAATTTTGGAATAACGACATATCGTATCTTGCGTCCCTTTGATGCTTTCGTATCCACTTTTTTTCTTTTCGACCGCTTCTGCCGCAATTTCTGTATTTCTAACCATTGTCTTAAATGAGATACATTATCAGTTATATCAATGATGATTAATGAAGGATAATGTTAAAAAATATATATTTCTATGTTTACGCTGCACAGCACTGGGATTCTTTCTGTGATACACTAAAAGAAGAAACAAAAGATAAAAGACCAAAAAGATGAAGAAAGTTAAAAGGAATAAGTAGAAAAAGAAGTAAAAATAAGAGTAAGAAGTAGAAAAAGGATTGATTGCCCAATTAAAAAAAATGTTCAATTTCTTACATAATGTCACTTTTAAAACTTGAAAAGCTTAAATTTTTATTGAGAATGTTTTACCTGCTCATTTCGACCGGGTCAACTACATTAGCTGACCTCCTTTCAATAAGTTCTTTTAGTAGCTGTTGGTAAAAATCATCGTCATCAAATATTTCTTCATCGTACTCATCCTGAAATCAATTACTAAGTCCCTAATTCCAAATACATTAATCATTTATTTATATGTCATGAAAAATCAAAATTTAGCACACTCACGTTTTCATCGGTTCCAATTCTATCGATATCATGTCGCTTCATTTGAGTTCTACGTAATAGTCGGTGTTTTTCATTCATTATCTATTAAAAAATATATATATAATTATTTATATAGGTATTATTTATTATGAAAAATTGATTTCAGTTTGAAACAATACTGATTGGGAAAAACAAATCAATTACAAAAATTAAAAATCAGCTTTCAATTGACATAAAAATCCTCTACTTGCTCAATCTGCTTTAGTATAAGAGATTCAAAACCACTGAAATCCTTTTTCTTGTTTTTGATTACACCAATAGTGCTTAATGTTGTCCTCTCGTCCCATTTCGCCAAACTAGATGATCTAAATAATAATTGTTTAATTGATGAAAATTACTGGTTATGTTTAAAATGTAGCTGAAATAAATCGATCCTACCGAAATGCTGCAAACTGATCATGACGTTTTTCATATTCTTTTATTAATTCATTCGGCATTAGCTTCTTTCTCGTTCCTAAAATCCGCTGCTCTTGATTCACAATTTCGTTGCCATTCGTACTACTATAATAAATACTTGCTTAGACATTTCTTAATGTCGACGTGTTAATTGTAACAACTAACTGCTCATAAATCTGTCAAAGCAAAATATACACAGTAATATTAAAACACTGGCTAAAAGTTGCCTTTCATATGACAAGCACACATCAGACTCTCCTCCATTATCGTCAATATCAGATTCTATCGCACCGACGTCTTCATCGTCGATCGAACTTTCAATTTCTCCATCTGAATCCTCAAATCCTGGAAGACAGATTATTCATAATTTCATCAAAACAGTTAATCAAAAAGCGAATTCTTATCAACTAAAGAAAATAAAAAGCACACTTTTTCCATCATCGCCGCCAGACAACAAACTTTTCGTTTGCTTCGATGATTTCAGTAATCTATCTTCCATTGTTACAAATATCTCATTCAGTTTTTTCAAGTTCCTTCGCACTGAAAATAATGTTTCAGGAACATTTTTTACAGAATCAAGCTGCAAACAAAGATAATCAAAAAATAAGCAAAAAAGAAAATCTTAAGGAGCGACGGCTGAATAATGCAAACTTAATATGCAAGTTAGTAGGGAAATCCTGTATTTAAAAAGCAAAACTTCTTTACTTCAGAAGTCGTTTTTGCCTCCTTATTCAGTAATTTTCAAAAAAAAATTCAACCGTACTAATTCTGCAATTTTTTTTTGTGTCATTATCCGCTGACTGTTGCAACTTTTTGGCAAGTTGCTCTCTTGGAAGTTGATTGAACAATCTCAATGCTGCGTGTGAAAAGATATGCAGCTGCATTAGTCGATCCCAAATCATCATTTGTTTACGAACACTTTTAGCTACAATTAAGAAACTTCCAGAAATAAATATGAAGTGAATTAAATACTTCCAGCATCTTTTTACTTTGATCCATTTTTTTCTATGAGCATTAGCATGAATCCGAATTGGATGAATTTTGCAATATTTATGCAAACTGTGCGACTACTTTCAAATTTTTCAAACAGGTCCAAAAAGCAGTACTTGGACAAAAAACTTCCGTAGTTTCACGGCTGCAGGATCTATTTGGTAATAGCAGAAGTAAGAATATAAATTATAAATTTGCAATTCTATTAGTCGTAACTATAATCATAACTGGTCACACTGCTAATAATTACCGATTTGACATGATATCTACTTACAGTATAATTCTTTTACCTAATCAAAAGAAAACAATAAAAAAAACACCTTTCCCACTCTGTGTATCACTTGAGATAGCTATTATACCTTGAGCATCATCTTTTTCGTTTTCCGACTGCGATTGCTCAGAATCTTCCCTCTCTGTAAACTATACTTGAACTTTCACATCACTATTCTCTTTTTGCTAGTTGATAATTATATCGACTATTCTAACTTCAAAATTATCTTGAAGATAAGGAACAATCTTATTATAGACAATTTACTATTGAATTAAACGATGATACATTATTTTAAATGAAGTCATCCTCCGCTTTTTATTGTTTCACAAACTTAAAATTTTTATATCTACGGATTCATACCTTCTTTTTTAATAATATCGTCTATATAATATGATTCCTTACCCACCCTATCAGCGTTATTATTAAATCAACGATATTATTTCTTCCCTTTCCAGACCTTCGTAAAGAAAATTATTTTAAAGAATATTTTCTAATCGATAACCAAATTAATACCATTTCAATATATCTAACATAAATTACTATTCTAATTTCAAAAGATGAGTAGTCCTGAGTATTCGAATTACGAACAGTCCGTCAACTTCATAAGATGTCCTAACAACAAAAAGTAACTGGAGTGATGACTGCAAATACGGAGCTTAAAAACTACTTAACACACATCAAAATAATTTTTTATGATGCATTCTGTTATAAATTTTCAAATTAAAAAGAAACACTGCTTTTCATTAATCAGAAAGAAAAGGATATGAAATTAAAGAAATAAAGAACAACTAGCCTGAATCTTCATCGGTCTCACAATCTGTATGAAGCCTAACATGTGCTAGATCGGATATATCATCACCAGTAAAAACATTTTTTGATGATACTCTCTGGCCTCCGTAACGTTCATCTCCTAATTCCTGAGCTACAATTATTCGTCGCTTCAAAACTTCGACCTGAAGATTGATTAACAAGCAATTAATGCATGAATGAAGAATTTTCTATATTAATATTTACATAAATTAATGTTTCGATACTTCGTATATCAAAACGTGTGGTACATATAAAGAGAATTTATTGAAAAAAAAAATGGAAATGAACATAATAAAGAAATCTATGAAGTCACAAAATAATCTATTTTTCTAGTAATGAAAACGGAAAAGTTTAGTTTTTGGAAATATAAAATTGAAATTTACCGAATTTGCTTCTCCGTTTTCTGCTATTTTATTCCTTGCCCAGAGAGCTTTTGAATCTAGAAATAAATACTCGAAACACTCTTAGCCATCAATTTGAAGCTATTTATACGTCAACCTAAATACTTTCTAAATATTCTAGGACACTCTATTAATGAGAAATGTTTCTGCTGCACAGAAGCGACTACCTTCAGCAAGATCGGCTAATTCAATGTCGGGAAGTTCGGTCACTTGTTCATCTAGCGAATCCATAAACTGCTTTACTGATGCCATAATTATCTGAACAGTAAATACTACAGCCAAGTTTTCATGTAAATCTTCATGTGATATCAGATATCAGAATTAAGCGATAGTGGAAAGCCAGAAATGCTGTTTTTATATTTCATCTCGCAGTTGAAATCGTTTAGCAATTAAGATTTAAGATCTATAAAAAAACTAATGAGCACTAAAATGAGAGAGTCTGTACCATCTCTCTTTTTGCTATGAACATTACTGCAAGACAAAGCACTGATAATTTATGCAAGAAAGTTCCATGCTAAATGTTCTTCCATTGCTAATACTACCTCATCTCAGAGCTCTAAGAAAGTACAATCATTGAATTACTGAGATAATGCATCATACAAAGACTTCAATCAAGAAATAGAAAAACAAAGAAATCTTAAATCGAACCACCATATAGCAAAACAGGTCCACTATGTCAAATCAAATTCGTTATTAGTGGGATGGATGTGTGGTATCAATTCCTCACGTATTCTGCATACATCCTTTCATATGTAAGTAAAAGATGTGACTTACCTGAATCCCAAAGATTTCAGAGTCGAAATGGGTATAATTCGACGACATAACGCGACGGATATAACTTACCGTGACTGCGTGAGATGTACAATGTCAGACACGATTGATGGAGGAATCTCAAACTTGAAAAGGGAAATTAACAGTAGTACTATTCGTCGGCATCATTCCGAGCCTATTTATTGCTCTAGTAGTCTTTCACAAGTTTTTCCGGTTTGTTTCTTTATTCGTGGCTTCCGTTTTTTTCTTATTACCATTATTTTATCTCAGTTCTATAAGATATTGATATTTTTGTCATCGTTGGATTGTGTTTTTATATAGAATCATGTGCTTAAGTATTGAGTGAATTGTATTTTCCAGTGAATCATATCGCTTGGGAATGAAACGCAAAGTTTTAATGCATCCAACTAAATTGAATTCTTAATTGACTTTGCTTAAAATTACATGTTATTATTATTTTTCGAGGTAGATTTATGATAGCAATTTGAGTGGTATAGGGTCCAAAGGAAACATTGGATTTGCGTTTGCAAACCAGTGCAATGGATGATAGTCGAATTGGAGGAAGTTGGGATGATGCAAAACGTTTCCTCATTCATTCACGAAAACAAGACCTAGAAATTTCGAGGGATATGGAACGTGTAAATTTTTATATATTATCTACTTAAACATAAAGTCTTAACTTTCATGGCGATATTTCTTGAATTAACGGGAGAACAGATAGATCCGCAAACGTCATGGCATTTCGACTGCATATTTTTGGCCGGGATCTCTGGCTACCCTGAATCCTTTCTACCAATATTCAACGTCTTCTTTATCATAATTCTTATGTGGATAAGAATTTCCTGTATAATGAATAACATTAAGTCGAAAAGGAATTCAGAACGCTGCCGTCTCATGATTTCCTTATAAGTTTTGACGAATGAACAACTAGAGTTATCGGAATTTTTTTAGGAAAATATGCACTTATATCTTAGTGAGATGCTTATTGCTGCCATGGAACAGATGCAATGGCGCGCAATAGTTGAATCTCAGCAGAATTCCATTGCTCAAGCCAAAAATGTTAGTATTTGGAGATGTTAGAAAAGGATACCTCCGGCTAATCTCGGCTGATGCGTTTATGCTAAAGTACTAAAGTTTTTATTATAACAACATCAGATATTATGTATACAGTATACCAAGTGTTATTTGTTTCAAGTGCTGTAGCCGTAAGCAGTGTTTTTTTCGAAATATTATTTGTTACGGTGATTGTAATTCAATTCAATATTAGTGAATTTCATATTCTAGTGATGAAAGATTTCTGATAATTGTAATTTTCAGACAAATTCTTGTCCAACATTGGCAATGTCTTCCTCAGAGTCGGTTTGTGACAATCCGTCTGAACAAATCGACAAAAAAAATACTGCTGGTCCATCTGTATTTTGTGCCTCTGCTGAAGATTTGCAGTGTAGTGAGGATAAGAAATTGTAAGCGAAAGAGATAGCGATATTCGCTTTATTAATTTTTAATTGAGAAGCAGTAAAATATTTTTCTGGAATAGTTTCGTAGCTCGATGAAAATGACTATACAAAAGCTCAATTTTGAAGATTATTTTATATGTCAATAATAAATTCAATATAAACAGTGAATTTGACGATGACAGCAGTATTCATGAAAATTCGGCCGAGGCAGTTGCATCCTCATTATTCAAGCAATTTTCGACGGCTTACAAACCACGCTCAGCTGCCGATATACAGTGGCTTGTTTCTTATGCACAAGCACCTCAAAGGGTATTTTTCTCTTTCTTTTATTTTTTATATTATTTTTGTGCATATTTTAAAAACTATAAGCTTTTCCAGCTTCTTCCTATGCCAAGTGATATAGCGATATTTTTCGATGAATTGGGTAGCGATGGTCGACCAATTTTCTTTCGTGGTTCAGAAAATTGGGCACCTCCGAGGAAACAGTGGATTTTTCGACTGCATCCAGAGCTTCAAAGGTTTTATATTTATTAATTGACTATAATTTTATTGTCAGGTATAATTTATTATCAGATAATCGAATTATCAAATAATATGAGACGGTGTATTATTTATTCCTAATATCGAATATGTTTTGACAGATTCTAAAGATCAAAATCTATTTTATTAATATCTATGGAATCATTGAACGGTATGTGCTGCTGAATTATACCAGTTTTAACAGATTTTTTGAAGCAATTTATATATGGGTGATTGCTTCTTTTAACAGCCAATTTTCGAAGTTGAATGGAAGTTTTCATCATTGTAGTTTTAGTGTGCGAAAACTTCTTGAACAACAACAATATCGCTGTGGTGGATGTGGTATTAAAGTTGCTAAAGTATACTGTCGTCGAATGCGTTATTGCGATTATTATGGCAGAGTATTTTGTCAGCGATGTCATCAAGGCGCAAGAAGTCGTATCCCAGCACGTATTGTATATCAATGGAATTTTAAGTGTGTTTATCTAGTTATCTTTTGGGGGTTGTCAGAATATTAATAAAGTAAAACTGTCTGGGCTATTAAGTGGACGATTCTTAACATTAGATAGATGATACATACTGTTAACAGTACTTAACAGTGGATATATTTTGCAGAGAGTATCCTGTATCCGATATAGCATATCGTTTCTTATTAGATAATCATCGACAACCGGTGATCAACGCATCAGCGATTGATTCTCGTTTCTACAACAGAATTCGTCGGTTAAAAAAAATTAGGGAATTACGAATAAAACTTGTACATATTTGGTCCTATATACGACTCTGTAATATTGCTAAAGAAACAATTACAAAATATGGAAAGTGAGTGTTAGTATCCCTTCTTACTTTAAAATGTTAAAGTTATTTATGAATATTCGATGTCTTTAGTAAATCAGTTTAGGCGAATCAGTAAATATCAACATCTAAACAACTTTTAACATCACGTTCTAAAATAGCTTAAAATAACAATACTGTTTTTTTTGTGCTTTTGAAAATTCTCAATTTAGATATTCAGTGGAAGGGGCAAGTTAGGTGAAATTGAGGATGCCGCTCTGCAAAAACCATTAAGACATTATGTTACATCACTGAATTTTTTATAAAGTTACTCGACTGAGTGTGAGGAACACATTCCAAACGGAAATAATGTTTCCAATACCAAAATATATTTCAGTTTATACTCTACGTTTTTGACAGTGCCAAATTATATGTTATCAGATGCGGATGTCTACTCAGTGGAAGATTTAGAAAATGTACGAAAAGGAGAACTTTTTCGAATTATCGCTCCTGTCGTACAATATGGACAATATCATGTTGAAGGATGCGAGGTTATTGTATCATTTATATTACTCTTATTAGTATCATTTTATTTAAAGTGAAAAATTCTCAAATAATTTTAGCATTGTCGTGCTCAGGCATTCGTATGTGAACTTTGTGACCAAAAGAATGATTTGCTATTTCCATTTCAAGTTGAACATGTTAATCGATGTGAAGAATGCGGTTCATTAAGTCATAAAAAATGCGCTAACAAACTGCAAAAGGACGGAAAACCATGTCCTAAATGTTTACGAATCCAACAAAACCTGTTTGTTTAATTTCTTGTTGTAGTCAAATTGATATTAGAAAATGTGATAGTTAAGTAAGTTCTTTTTATTGCACAAGTTGTTACTAATAATTTGCTTGACCTAATGTCTAACACTTTTAACTTATGGTTCAATAAGTGCATCGTTTCATTTTTTGAACTTATGGAATTTTTCGTGGAAGCCTTCAAAATTTTTGCGAAATTTTTTTACAAAATATTTCTCCTACAATGAAATTTTTGTATTAAATTTTAAGTGAACGGCATCGATGTTATTCGGAATGGTCTTTGACAGCAGCTGAACAGGAAGGTTCAACGACGCTATCGTTGGATGATTAATGGAAGTGTTGTATTTTAATCTAACACAAATTTATTCAAGATATATAAATTCATTTCTAACTTCAGATTATTATTATCTTATCTATTCTTATTTAGATATTTTGAAATTGTCATTGATTTCTCATGGATTCCTTTTTTAATTAGTTCCAAAGGAATCGTTTATATCATTTTACCAATAGAAAAGAGACTGTAATTATGTATACCAATTTCGTTTTCTTTAATCGATTTTCCGCAGATGGTTTGCGACTTTCCAAGAGTTGCATAAATAGGTCATAATAAAAAATTATAAAGAGAAAAATTTTTTGATTTTTGACTTGAGTTTTAGAATGCTTATCTTCTGCGCACGATTAACTTATAATCGATTTCATAATTAGAAAATGTTATTAAATATATATTTGATGACTGATTCGCTGCTAAAATATATGGTACATTACATTTATAATTTCTTGCCTTTTAGCATAATTCTTTTGCAATGTATTTATGTTCAGAAATATGCACTTTATATTTTTAGTATAGCAATGTTATCAGCATTCAAGTAAGCAATTTTGTTGTGTAACATAACTCTATTAAAATATAATTGTATTGATCATTGGGAATTTCGATATTGTCGGATCTTTTGTGACTGTGACTAGATTGAGGGGCTTCTTTTTGCTATTGAATGAAGTCTCTTCTATTTGCGGAGAATCAAACTGCTGGCTTTCTGTGTCAGGTAGATGTGATGCACGATGTGTTTGGCTAATACTTCAAACTTGGGTAATTAAACCTTTATTTCGACAGATTTGATAACATACAATAGCGCAACATTAAACATTAACATTACCAATTCGACATTATCAAGGAGAGTTTCAACATACAATATTAAAGAGAATTTTCAAGACGGTATTAATAAGAAAAAGAAAAAGGAAAACCGTTTTATCTCTTGTTAACCGGCCACCTTTTTGAAGCAAATCCTTAGCAATACTCCTGGAGTTCAGACTTTCTTTGTTCTGGTGGAAGGAGGATCATGATAGTTCAAAGATTACAACAATATTAAATTCAGAATAAAGAATTTCATAATTCTTCGGATTTCAACAACAGACATGTAATATTATATTTATTAATTCTCACTTTCTGTAATCCTCTTCGCGATAGTTAAAAAATATGTTGGAGATTATCAATAACCCTTTGTACATGATCAGTTTCCATAAATTTTTATTATTATAGTCAGTCGTGCATCCAGTTCTATTTTCTTTCGATTGAAAAACAAGTGCATAAGAAAAAAGAAAGCAGAAGAAGAATTCCAATCTATAATTTTTTCTTTTGCATACGAGTATAAAAATGTTTTTCTATTCTAAAAGAATAACTGAGAATGATTCATTCATCAATTCTTATTCTATCATTTAATTTGTCTCATTTCATGTTAACTTTCTCATCATTCATGATAGATAAATGAGTTGCTCGATAACTGGATAAATTTTTTAGTATATTTATATTTATATTTATATTTTAAGGTTGTTAATGTAAGGAAAATTTTATTTCAGACAAATATATTGCAAAAGTTAGAAGATGATAGGCAAGCAATGTTGCATTATTTGGATAATTTTTTTCATTTTTCATTTATAACTATTTAGTCAATTTTACATATAAATATACTAGATTTACTTTATCTATCATTGCAATGCCTTTCAGTTCTTCCAAAAAAAAGTTTTTTTTTACATGGTTGATCAGTTACTCATACCGACGAAAATTTTCGACAAAATGATTTCTTGAAATGTAGCAATTACAATTGTCCTTCAAAAAGCAACATTTGCAGCAAATGTAAACATAAGTAAAAAAGTTAGTCCTTCACTAAACTTTTATGAAGCAATGAATGATTAATGTAAAATTGCTAGCAACAAAAAGCGCGAAAGTTAAGAGCAAGTTTAAAACCATCAAAAATTATCGGACAAAAAATTTTACAGCAAAAAAATATATCGAAACACAGTCGGTTTAAAAGATAATCATGAAAGCATCGGCGAGAAGAGAAAGTAAATTTGACTACAGTAGACTTCAAAAGGAGGGAAAAATTTACTGAAGCTAAAAGTGAAACGAAAAACTACCAAACATTCAAAAAAAAGCATTCTGGTTCACAAAACACGCGAACATTAAACTTGCTAGACTAAAAAATAATCTTATCAGTAAATGGCATGTGTTTTCAAAGATAATTGTAGTTTTTATTATCATACCTTCCTTGTCCTTACCTGTTCATTGCCTTATCATTAAGCATAAAAACATTTGTTAGCATTTCTTCATTCGATTCTTTCATTCAAAATGAATAATATTAGTTGTTAAATGATCGAAACATGAAAGAGCTATGAAATCATCATACCGCAGCAATTCTGTAGCGTTATGGTAGCATTAGAAGCAAATCAGCGATAGAAGTTTGCAAATAAGATCTACAAGTAATTTCAATGCTACACTTAATTATTTCTCAATCAGAAAGCATCGATTTCTTCTACGCATTGTAAATTAAAACTTTAATAAATTTACTCTAATTATCTGGTATAATTTTAAGCGGTTTGAGCTTAGAAACAGAAGAAAAACTTTATATTTTTGTTTGCATATTTTAATTTAAAAATTAATATTAAAATATCTGGAAAAGTGAGGCAATCGGAAGTAAGGTACATTTTTGGCTAAGGAGGAAAATGCAATATAAAAGTAAATTACCATTAAGAATATTTCATATTAGCAAAGAATGAACTGTTAAATGTATTATCATAATTTGTTAACTATTACTTAAAAAGCATTTTAATATTTCTTCAAATTTAATTCTTTTCATTTATTCGATCACTCACTCACTTCATTGTTATTTTTATGAAAAGCTGCCATTTCTTTCATGATAATATTAATGTGAAATTTCAGATTCCATTAATGTCGTTTAAAATGAATTGATTTTAAAACAACTGATATAAAAAAGCATTTTATGCTGAAAATATAAAAAATGATAAGTGAAAATATGAAGGAAATATGATTCCATCAGATCGATCATTTATTTTTGTCAAAAAACTTCAAATAGGTCGCTTGAGAGAGACATTGGCATTAGCTGTGATACGTGTACTATTCGGTATTTCTACAGAATTGAAGTGAGTAATACTATCTCTCAGGCCTGAAACAACTCCCATTTCAAATCAAGAAAACCCGTTTCTTTCTTCTTTCCATACCAAACTCTTAATTGCTATTTTAAACACTTAATTTTACATTGCACACATTCAAATATTCTTCTGTAGCCGACAATCTACTCATTGACAAACATTGATGAGTAGATTGAGATACTCATGAAAGTATAACAATAAGTTAAATGAGCACTCTCACTTTCTTTATTCCACACTTACTTTCACTAACTTCTTGTCCATTATTATTCTATTAACTTACTTGTTTATTTTGGATGCGATATGCTACTGACCTTAATTACTCTCATAGAAATCTTTCAACAAATAATTTGCAAGCCACATATGAACTTGCATCTGGTACCACCTCAGCAACCACTCTCACATTTAATACCTAATAATAATAGACCCGAAACAGATGACCGGTTGTTTCCACCAATATTACCACAACCGCCGCTGCAACCGCCACTACTACTACCACCATTTCCGCCACCAGCATTTCCAAAGTCACTACCACTACCACCACCGCCACCGTTATCACCTCTACCGCCACTGTCGCCATTGCCATTATCACCTCTACCACCATTGCCGCCACCTCTCCCTCCTCAGTTACCACCATTCTTGAATGTTGATGATGTCCCGCTTCTGATGGAACGTTTCGCCCCGAGTCCGTTTCAGCACATACCACCGCATGAGTTTCGGCGAATACAAATGTTCTGTTATAGATATCCGGGACATAGTAAGTGCAGGTTAAATTTAATACTATTATAGAAATTCTAAATTAGGAACAATAATTAATTATGCATTATAGCTGTATAGATATTATCGCTGAATTTCAAGTTTTTCATTAATTAAACGAACGGGAAACTTTGGCTTATTCAGGGAAAAAGAATGGATGACAGTTCAAATGATCAGTATTCCTATGCAGAAAGTGAAGTTTAATTATTTTATTAGCGACATTTTCATACTTTCAAGCAATATTATCACAGTGATGTGTAAGTAGCACAAGCAGTTTTAATATTTTGAAAGTGCCATTTTCTCTACAAGCAAGCAAAAAATAATTGTAAGAAAAATGAAGATTTTAGATTGTCTGAAACGGTCCGAAGTCTCCACAAACTTTCTTTTAAAAAATTTTTGAATGATCAGCCATTTCTTCTTAGTTTTCAATCCTTGAAATTATTTGAAATTTTTGCTTTACAGAATGCAAGTCATTTTCCATCCATACCAGAAATCCCTCAAGTGAACGTATTCGAAAATGTACCAGCAAGTTTGATTACTGCTACTCCGCAGTTTGCATTTCAAGAATTAAAAAAAGAAAACCGAGAAACACTTCTAGTATGTTTATGTCGAATTTATTTCAAGTGAAATACTAATAGCCATGCTACATGTTCGATACATAAAACAATTTTTTTTAATCAAACCAACATATTGATTGATATTTTCTACTTTTTAATTTCCAATACATTTTTCCCATTTCGCTGTTATCGTTTCCTTTCTGGTCTAACCTGGGAGATTGTAACTTACTCTATCTAAATATGTGTTGTGAATTATTTTCAAAGCCAAGAAATAGCACGGAGTGAATTTAAAGTGGAAAGAATAAAGAGTAGCATTTTTAGAAGACGTGCTTGAATGAAGTGAAATGTTCGCAGCAAGAAGAAAAATGGACACTAAAGCGTCAGCAAATTGCCGTTCTCGAGATGGATCTTGCAAAAAAGTTCCATTTCTCTTTCTCTCTTTTTGAAGATAATAAGCTCTCCGTACTTTCTAATTCTTAGCAATCACAGTCACTGTGCCCAACTGTTATTTCTTTCCTAATAAATTCATTTGAACGATAAATGATCAAAATTTTAAGTATCTCATAATCGATGTTATCAAACTCAAAAATAATGTTGTCAAACACCTAAAATTATGTAGCCTTGCATTTCTGATAATTCTTTTACACGAACTTGCTTTTTACGAAATCTTTTTCAGTTAAAAAAACTTTACTTTGATAGATTATTTAAGAGTTTCTATAAAAAGTACAAACAGTTTGGAAGAACGTATCGAATTGAGACTTATGCGAACACAACAAGTGAAGAACTCTTTACTACAATTTGCTGGCATCATTGACTCAGTCTGTCTAAATAGCGTATTTTTAATCCATTATTAGGGAAAAACCTCAGCCTATTAGAATGATATTATCAAAGCACTCATATCTTACTAAAATATCATTTGAGCGATTCTTATATCACTGGAATGATCATATGAATTAGAAACTGAAGTTCGATTATATAAGGAATATATCTTTCTGATGAACTATTTCAGGTAGTACCAGCGGATGATGGAACCTTTCAAGATGATATACTACTCACTATACAGCAATCCAATCATTTAATCAATTCAATTAATAATCCAGAGGTACGAAAAAAACGACAATCGTTGTTTCTGGATGATTTACCAAACGAGAAATGGAATGTTACTACGCCAATTAAATATGTTTTAGATTCATCTCTTGGTTAGTAAGTAAATAAATCAAACTTATCCAAATTTTGATGATCTTATCAATTTCTTCCTTTCTTCGCTGCAAAATTCACCTGTTTTCTGCAATTATCACATCTTTTTAATAGAAAGAAAACATATTAATAAGTAATCATAGTAAACAATAATTGGATTAAGCAAAAAACTATGCTACAATTTGATTTTCATATCTAATGCATGACTTTCGATTTCTTCTCAGTTGCTTCATCTTAGGATTTTTGCAGAAATAAGCGAGAGAGAGTTAATAATGAAAGCATTGGATGAAATTGGATCGCAAACATGCATAAAATTTGAACTTGTTGGAATACAACCAAATGAATCACATCTATTCTATATAAGAATTCCTCAATCAAATATGTAAATAATTTTTTATCTTTTCAAATTATCGATATAGCCATTTGATGAAGTTATCCGGTAGTTTTTTACAACTAACAATTTCAACTTCAATTTAACTATCTTCAGGTTTAATTTCAAAAGAGTTAACTACCATTCAACTAAGAATCCTGACAGATGTAGGGTCTGACCTTCCTCAATTCTTCCTAACAAAATAACTATTGTGATACTTTTAGCATTAATAAGAGGAGTTTTCAGTTGTGGTTTGAGTTATATTGGTCGAGTAGAAGACGTCAATCCGATCTATTTGAGTTTCACTTGCGAACAGGTAAATTATCACATAACAGGTAATGATGCAAATCGTAGGTGTCTAATTTAAAAGGAAAAAATTCATATTTAATTTTTCTACATATTTTTTAATTTACATTTTAAAATTCTTGTTAATATTTGTGCATACTTCATTTCAGGAAAACCAATCTTCATCCTTATAATTCATCGATTTACACTTGCTTCTAGAAAAATGAAACCTCATATAATTGCTAATTAATTGTTGCTTCAAAACATAAATTAATTCATAGAGTGATGTTTATTGTAACCAGAAGGATAAGATATATGGCCGTTAAGAACTCATGTATAATTAACATTTAGATAAATCATTAACATTTTGTGTCTCAAATAAAAATATAAATCAACTTCGATATGCATATTGCCCTTGATCTTTAAAGGAATTAATATATTTTATCATAATTATTCAAGTTTACGGTTAATATCCTAATTAACGCTTCAGAGTTTTGGTATAATAATCCATGAAACATTGCACGCATTGGGTATAAATCATCATCAGTTACGTTCGGATCGTGACGAATATCTCATTGTTAAATGGGAAAATATCAATCCGAAATTGTACGATTACTTTGCTGTATTGGATTCGAAGAAATTTACAAGGTTCAAGGCTGTTTGTTTCACTCTCATTAATACTAAGAATAATGAGTAAAAGGAGAAAGTTTGGTTAAAGCATTTAGGAATTTTAATAACGAATTTCAAAATACAACATTACAGTTACGGTGTGAGCTACGACTACTACAGTATTATGCATTATGGACCATATGTTGGAGCAGTCAATTCAAAGGAGCCTACTATTGTACCAAAATATCAAAGCGAACGATTTCTCAAAGTAAATTGATGTTTAATTAAATTTACGTTTCTCAAACTAATAAATTTAGTACTTCTTTTGCAGAATTGTTCTTTGAAGTAATTTCAGGTTATAGGTCAACGAAAAACTTTAAGCGACAAAGATGTTGAATTGCTAACAGCTATGTACTGCAGTAAAGGCAAGTTACAAATAACCATATCTGAAAAACGATGAGTATTTCCATGATATCCATAATTCTAATCAATAAAGAAAAATACTTATCGTTTTAGGATGTGTTGACGTAAACGTCTACTGTGGTTTTTGGGCATTGAAACAGTTTTGCACCCATAACAGTTGGATGAATGAAAATTGTCGCAAGTCGTGCGGCTTATGCTAATTAGCCTTTGGGTCTGTCATTCTTAAAAATTCAGAGAGTTATTTGAGATATTTTCTTTTGTTTTTTGATTTAAACAATATTTTTTTGATAGCTATCATTTCATTCGAGAAAAACAGGACAGAAAACATTGATGAGTTATCATGAAGTCACACTTCTCTCGTTTATTGAAACATATCAATTAAGATAGATAAGTTAATTAAAAACAATCATTTGCTTAAATTGAAAATAGTTAAATACATTTCATCTTTTCTCATAATAAAATTATTTTTAAAATTCAAAAATTGAAAATCATTATATTATTAGAGGAAGAAATTTGTCAATTTGCAAGTTTTTAAACAATTATTTATCGAACATTCGTTTTGTTTTCTTTACAATTTCTATTGAGAGAAATTAAAAATTCTTATTTCAACCGATGAACTTTTGAAAAGTAATTGCAATATGCAACAAATTTCGCTTTTCTTCTCGTTTACTCTTTTGTTTTCATTCAATAAATATTCATTTTCTCTCCATTGCTCAATAATTCCTCATACAATTCTTCTGAGCGCTGCAATGAAATTTGAAAAAACAGAAGAATCGAACTTAAACTAATAGTATTAATTAAAAAATTATAGGCGCTGCCGTCATTTTGTGGATTTCTGATACATTGCTGTTTCGAAAATGATGAAATACTTTGTTAAAACTTTGAAAAACTAATAATTTCGGGTAGTTTTTATATTCTTCTATTATTGGCAGCACAATTACATTTGTTGTTTTTTGCAGTCCAAAAAACAATTCTCAAAATAATTCATGAAATTAATCCTATTGGCTTCGAATTTGCAATCCCATATAGTTAGTTTAAGTTACTAAATGTAATTTATAACTGTCTTGGGATTAGGACATTTTTCCCAATTGAATGATTTGTTATAACTAATTTGATTGAATCGCAACATAACGCAGAATATATAAGGCCGAAGATCGAGAGAATAATGTTGAAACTTTCTCATTATACACGACGATGGGTGTTAAATTTCAAATTTCTGTGAGAGTGTAAATATCGAAAAGTTAGGAAGAAAGAATGAGAAGAAAGGATAGATAATAAACCTATGCTAGAAAACATTTGTTATTACTAAAACAAATTAAAATTTTATTAGCTACATGTCAATTAACGATTGTTTTAACAATGATAATTACAAATAATTAAATTATCACTATTTTCAATGAATGAAATATTTTAATAAATCGATAAAGATTAATTAAATTATTCATTTCACTCTATCTTTAGATAAATAATGATGATTGCATTTACTGCGAGTGTTAAACGTCTGGAATGAATTTGAGGTAATTTGAAATTAAAAATAATTCATCCCTCGGCGCATATAAATTCAAAATTTATTGTGATATCATTTTTAAAAATATAGATTCGATAACAATTACCGCAATTAATGATAAATTAAAAACAATTTTTAAAGATTTTTCAATCATCTTTTTTTGCCTCACAAATGTAAAAATTTTTTTCATTGAGGACTAATTATATATTCATTAATTAATTATCGTTTTGGCTTAATTATATGCTCTAATATTGACAAATATTTACTTGCTGGAATTTTCTATCATTTATTTGAAAAAAAAGTGGTTTAATGAAATAGTTTCGGACAGTCAGCTCGATATGTGCAAACATTCACTACTGCCCGATAGAATTAGTGGTTAACCTTGGAATTTCATCCATCGTTCCATAAATTTATATAAAACACATTGAATTAGATCAGATTTTCGTTTTTTAACATGTTTATATGTACACTCAATAGAATATTTGTCGAGAAACGAATTTACTATTTCAGTTTAACTTTAAGTTAGAATTTTTCTTTCTTTAAATTGTAAGTGCATTTCTAAATGACATTGATAAAATTAGAATGTGTTGTCGATGTTTTGTTTGATATTTATGATAATAATTATAATAGCGATAAAAGTAAAAAAAAGAATAATATGCTAAAACTTAAATAAATTAATTAAGAGGTTTCGACAATTGTTTCTGCTAAAAATTTTGCTTTTTTACATTCAATTCAGTCAATTAATAAATTAAAATGGGCTGATTTTACAGTCGATGGCTGGGTTACAGAGGTCACTGAAGGTCACTCTAGTGTAGAAAATCTATGATGTCCATTGATCGAATTTGATTTCGATTTTGGATAAGCTTTGAAGAAGATCTGGCATACACAGCTGGAAAACGAAGCTAACTTCAGTGAACGAGCTATGCTGTCTAGTTTTCTTCTGTGAATTAGACGGTTTCTGTTAAAATTTCATTCTGTTTACTCAATATTCAAACAACATTTGTTCTGCTGGTATTTGCATATTATAAGCTCTCCCAAGGATACACTCAAATCGATTTAGATGTTTTTATTTGAGAAATTTCTTTGAGAAGCTAAGAATTTTGATCAAAATTTTTTGTCTTTCTTTCTTCTAAAAAGTTCCACCAAAGCTATGAAACAATAAGAAAAAACATTTGCGAAATTCAGTCGAGGATTCCAATTTTTGATTATTTGTATTTCGGAATGATAAGTTTTGATTAATTCTTGTTCTCTTTCTGCTCATTTCTGTTTTTCGAACAATTAATTTTTGATTACTTCTATTTTTAAACGACCAAAAATATCATTTGATTCTTTTTTGACAATGAGGAATGTTACTTGAGTCAAGGCTTACTTTTAATTTAAATTTCCTTAAGTAAGGCTTAAGTAAGTCCAATTACTATTGATAAAGAGCTTTTTGCACACCTTTCTCCTATGAGCTTTCCACACATTCATTCATTGCTATCAAAGAATAGTTATTCTGATCAGAATTCACATTTTGCCAAAGATAAGCTTAATGAAAATGAAATTAAATATAAATTAACAATTCCAATTCATTCCACCAAAAAAATTCATTTCATTAAAAAGAATGCAGAAGGAATAACGGGAAGGATCGAATTCATTATATATAAAATCAGAAAATTTATTTCATTTTGGCCAAATTTCGACAAATTTGTTTATTGAAAAAGAAATCTAAAAGTTGAATATGTCAGCAAAATTGAAGCATAAATAATAATGGATTATTTAAAACAAATAAATTCGATATAAAATGCTTTGCAATTAGCAATTTTGGAAGTACCAGCATTAGAACTATTAAAATATTACTCGACGTTGTTGTTACATTGTTATAAATTTCTTCATTCAACCGCAAATGAAAATCATTTCAACTAATTGCTAATTGTATTAAAGGTTAATTCATCCTCAAATAAATACTTTTTATATCTGGCAAAGATTATTAATTAATAAGATATGTAGTACTTGTTTGATAAGACATTTGTAAACAATTCGGCAAGAAATATAATAATAATAATAATGGTGATAATAATGATGTGTTTTATGATAATGGAATTATTAAAAACAGCAATAGTAGCAGTTATAAAATTTATCTAAAATGGACTGGTTTTGGATTTTCAATGAAATTATATGTTCATTTCAAAAAATAATCGTAGCAAATGAATCAACTAATAATTTCATATCGGAATTACCGGTTAATTAAATCCGGAAGTTGCTTATCTACTTACTACATGCCATCCGATGATTTCTCGCTCGTTGAATCTCTTCAATTTCGCTTCTTCTTATCAACTTTTTTCGCTCTTTAAATTCATGGGAAGTGATGAAGTCAAGTTTTGTGTTATTCGAAGCAGAACTTATTTGGAATATCTTCTTTCCTTTCACTGTGCGCAGCTTATTTAATTCATCAATGTTCGATGGATTTCCTTTTGATGGTCTTTTCAAAGCTTGCTTTCATTCAACCACTTATCTATCAACACTCTCTCGCCATCCTTCACCATTACAATGTCGTAAATGGTATCATGAGATCTTCATTTCCTTCCTTTTGTTTTGCCGGAATTTTTGATAACTATCAAGAGCTTTTGCATGTGCTAAGCAATCTTGCATTTGCTTCATGTCTTGCTATTCTTGGCAATTCCAAAAAATTACCATAATTGTTGATTTGAAGAAAGAGTGGAAGGAAATGCTGCGATAAACAAATGCTTAACAGATCGTTCTTCTCTTTAAACAATTTCATTTTCATCAGACTTTTATGTTAGAAGCTTCCTTTTCCTTTCTCTTCTCCATCCTCTCAAATCAAAAGTTAAAAATTACTTCAACTGTCAGTAAACATATCAATGCGTTGATTAATTAATAAACTTTTTGCTATTACTAGTCTCTAACTTATCTATAATTCACATAATATTGCATCATATATTTTTAGTATTACCAGTTTGAAGAAATTTAATTTTTAATAATTTTTTAATAAGAATAGTAATCATTGCGATCTTTTTACTTGCTTTATTTACTTTACTGATTTTTTAGAATGCCACATTCTGTTGCTTATTTCCAAAATTTCAAGAAAAAGAAGAAAAAGACTGTTTGTTGATTTTATTTTGTACTATTCTCATAAAATGAGCAGAATGTGCTTGCCGGATGCTAACAAAATTAAAAGCACTTGAATTTACTTTTATCAAAGTAAGATACTACTCACATTTCATAGAGTCAAGTAAACGACTAAAAAAATAGAAAGTTTTGATAGCATGCAATCATAGCACCAATTGTATCGCTGTTGTATTGTTATGTTTACTATTACCACAATTACGATTACATGAATATGCAATTTTATCGGCCTCAATAATAGTAAACAAATCTTTGAAAGAGAAGAATATGAATAAAACGTTGCAAAGATCGAGAATTCATACTTTATATTTATACTTTATAGCCCATGAAAAAACAGATTTATTTCCAATAGCTCAAATTGAAGATTACAATTTTAAATCGAATTTTTGAAATTTTAGTTTTTTAGATGCATTGTGTTAAATGTTGCACAGCATTCTGTTCGTAAAGGAAAAGCATCTTATCTGTCCGTCGATAACTATGCTAATTAACGTAATTCTTCAATATTTAATAGTTGTAATAAATCATTCGTTCCGTTTTATCCATTAGTAATACAATAATTGTTTTGTTTAGTATGGTTTGCACACTTTCAACTGAAAAACTTCGAAATTACCTGATTCGATATGAAAGATACACATAGGTATAGAACCCTCCAATTTTTAATACGAAAATGATTCCTGACATAAAATAAAGTTCTATAGCAAATTGTATTGCTGGATGAATTTTAAAATATAGAAGTGAATTGATTTAAAGCTGATTATCATGCCCAACAAGCATTCATGATATGGGGATATTACTAGTCGAACCTAATGTTGAAGAAATAAACAAGTAAAATGTAAAAGTTTCAGTTTTTAATGGTGTATTTTTGAAGTCTTGAGTTTGAATAGACTAAGTTCTTACTCAATTCAGCAATCTCTCAATCGGATAGAAAGCAATTAGAGATTTATTTGAAGGTAATTCCAGCAGACAGGTAGCAAATAATAAAAAAGTAGAGGAGAAATTCAATTTGCTCAAGGTATTTGACTTCTAGGAAAAAGCATACAGAAATAATTTTTATTTATACCACTTCATCATACTGTCACAAAATGTCACCCATTTTCCGCTTTCTGAATTTGAAGAACTTGGCCATTCATTATTTACTCTTCTCACTCTTTTTATAGCTCAAAGACTTTCTTTCATTTAAATAGATATGGAAATTCACTTCTCTTTTTATCAATAGTTGATTAGCAAATTTACTTGAATTTTATTTATTTCATTACAGGAAACTTTCCTTCCAGTACGTTTGCAAATAAAGTAAGTATATTTATTTCTTCCTTTTCTTTTTTTGTAATGGAAAAATTATTCAATCTTTATTTATTTGTGTTAGCTTCAAAGTGAAAAGCAGAGAAGAGACAGTTTCTAGCTGGAATTTATCTCTGAAAGTGAATATTTCCTTTAATCATTTTGCTTTATAATATTGAAATTTAACAAATATTTTGCAAAGAAATTTAGGTACACACTGAAAATTCTTCGATTTATTGTACGTCCTACTAATAGCAAAATATATTTAAAAATCTAAAAAAGCATAAAAAACTAAGAAATGATTGGCTGAATGCTCACTTATACAATTTGATATTACTTAAGCATTGCTATTAATTAAATATATTATTTCTATTTTTAGCAAAATTTGCTAATTTAAAAGAGGAAAAATTGACAGAAATCTATTTGTTTGTTTCTATCATATCTGAATCCAAAACTTTACCATTTGTCATACAGAAAATACACACAGAGACAGACAAATAAACAATAATTATATTGTTTATACAATTTGGGATCAAACACTTCAGAAATTAGAGATCACATTTAGCAAATATGTCATTGTTTCAAAAATGATTCATTTCAAAGATTAGATGTAACAAATGAAATATGAAAATTTGCTAGCTTCAGTGATTTCTTGTGTGTGGAAATTAGCTGGGAAATAAGATGGAATTTCAAAGAACTTTTTTTGGCACATTTTTTGATTTTTTCTTGTTAAATTATCCTATTAAAATAGAATTTAATTTGAAAAAGAGTTTCATACTGTTCTTTCTATTACTTAAATCCATTCTTAACTCTTACACTTTTATTTTTAAGAAAAGAATAATCGAAGTTGCATGCATAACTTTTTTAAAATAATTTCAAAATGCTTGCAACATTTTCAGACATTTCCGTTCTATTCTAAAAATTATACTATTATCCGGTTTTGCATCTCTAACATCACTAGGAAGCTATTGGTTTGTTTGATATTGCAAGAACTTTTCGCAAAAGAAAAGAAATCAATTGTTAATTTTCATAGAGCCATTTAACTTAAAAATTTCTAAAACATTAAGTGACGATTTGAAATTTCCAAATCGGCAATAATAATGATAGATGTAATTACTGATTTTGCCGACTATAATCACCTAATATTATTAATTATATCAATCAATTATTCCAAATTATTTTTAAAGAAAAACAAAATTTTATTAATTCGTTAAATAGCGTATAATAAACAAAACATAACTCTACTTGCTTTGCTCCCCCGTCCAATTTATTAAAAGTCAATCCTTTACATCACAATAACCACAGAAGTGAGAAATTAGCCAAATCTGATTTTCATGTACAATAATTGTTCAGTACAATTCGAAAACACTTAACTGTCATTTAATCACTTTCGATTATCATCTATAATAACGATTATCAATTATAATAATATGGCAGAAAGGTTATTACACACTCTTGTGAAAAGTTGATTAGTTGAAAATTTTACGAATATTCGGAAGTGACATTTCCCGCATTTGCACATTTCAAGTGACTTGTGTAAACATATTTACCTTTTACTGAGCAGTCATGAATATTAATGTTTGTACATGATGCAACAAGAAAACGATAAAATAAAAAGTGAAATTTAACTTCCTGGAAAGTTACTTCTTATTCGTTTATAACATTTATTGTACATCATTCCTGATATGACTAGCTATCTAATATATTTCAAAGTTTCATGTTATCAGGAAATAAATAGTCTTTTTGTCAAAGATACTTGATATGAGTAAAATCATAAAAATGGATAAGCCAAAGAAAGAGATACAAATATTCCGGAAAACGAATAAACAAGAGGAATAGCTCGTCAATTCATGTCAAGTAATAGTTCAAAAGTTCCCTTAGGAAACGTCTCAAAAAAATGTAAAAGTTATGGAAAAGTAATTGCATTTTTGTTTAAAGTACAAAATCAAGGTACGACATATAAGTTATCAGCGGTCTATATCAGTTGTCATCATTTATATACTTATATCATATTATTACTTATTCGATTACTAAGTAATGAAACAATCATACTTCTGGCGTAATAATTTAGGATGGTACGAATTATACCAACAGTAAGTGAAATAGTGAATAGAAATATTTCTGGGAATGATTTTACTAAATGTCACGAAGTTTTAACGAAAAACGAGGAGAAAGGTAAGAAGTCCAGAACTTGCCACAAACTTGGATACTTTTTAACAATGCGGATGATGACTGCTGTACTGATGTCATCATGTCTGATGGCGTTATCAGTGACGACAACAAATCTTACTGGTTCTCTTGTATGCATGGTTGCAGAACAACATGGAAGTACGGCTGATGCAAGGTAATTTTTATTCATTCAAAAATAATTTACAATTCCAAGTGAAGAGGGTTTGTGCTTATCAGATAATTTTTAGTAATCATTTCGAGCTGAATGACTTTTTTCTGCAAAAATTATGTCATACATATTATGGTTTTTGTAATATTTAAAAGTTATGCTTTGAAATCGATCCATTATTAGATTATGCATAACTTGCGATGATTGCACGTCGAAGACTGATTGGACTTATTTTCAAATTCATTCAATCATTTTTTTACTTTCAAAAAATTTGTCCGATAATTTGAAAAGTGCGAATTGAAACTGCGAATTTGAAACAGGAATTTGATTAGCGATTGGGATCAATCATGCTTAAATTCTATTTATCCTCGCTTAGCTTAGCTAACGGGAAACCATTCCATAAAGTGCATCTTTTCCTTTTTTTCGTTTTTATTTGAGCAGTAAATATTTTGAAGAAATTAAAACCAGTTAAGAGAGATATGAAACGTCTACCAAAAACTGAAGAAAGAGAAGAGAGAATAGAATAAAATATAGGCGAAGAAGAAGAGAAAACTGGTAAAGGATCACTGAAAAAAGTGAGATGAACGAATTATCAAATTTAATCATTTATTAAAAGTAGACAATAGCACTGAAAGCCGGAAATGTTTCATTAACTTCAAACAAACTAATTTTTTGCAATTCTGATATGTTGCAAAGACTTAAATAAATCATGTGCAGACATTCTTCAAATTAATTCAAGAAAATTTTGAAGATTATTGAAATAATTTATGTCGACGTATAGTAAAGCGATCATTCATGATAATATAACATTTACTATTAAGCTACTCTAAATTACTTTAGATTGGAAATACAGTATTTGGCGTAACTGTATATAACAGGTGAATTATACTAACGTCTGTTAAGATTTCAAAATGGTATGGAAGAAGGAATAAATGGTTCCAAGCGAAGTGCACAACCATGCTTGCCTAACTCAGCCCAAAACAATGAAATGCAATTGTTAAATGATGACAGGCGTGATTTGGCACGTTTTTCAAGGTCAAATGGGAATGGTAATCAAGATTACATTGAGATACGGTCTTGTCACGTTGATGGAAGATTGAATTGGACCATGCTTGAACAAGGTCTTTTCTTTCTAATTAACTCTTTTGATTAATTCACTATAACATTAAATAGAATAAAATGTTAAACAATAATATAATACCTTACAAAATCGTGAATGATCCCTAGATTAAGTTATGTTTAAAACTATAATTTTGAAAATAATTTCAGGAAATACTATTCTCTTATTATTTAAGGTATGGTATTATGTGCTCAAAATATTGGCTCCCTCTTTATGTTGGTAATCGGTCCACAAGCAGACCGTTTGAATGGGAAGTGGACAGTGGCCGTGGCGCTATTTGTCACTGTCGTCAGCAACATGATATTACCGCTTCTTGCTGCAAGGCATCTCCTCTTCGCAATTACTGCTCGAATTCTTTGTGGAATAGCCGATGCTCTCCTGACACCATCCATTAGCTCTATGATTGTCCGTTGGTTTCCACCGAAGGAGCGGTCATTTGCTGTCGGATTTATTACCGGCGGTCGACAAATCGGTTACAATTTTATTAACCTATATATACTATTACTTTAGAATTTCAAGTATATGATAAATTAGTGATCAAAAAGCAATCATCATTAATTATTCGTATAAAAGTTCTAATTTAGCAACACATAGGCGATTCATTTGATTAATTGATGGGTGAATTTATTTCACCTAATTATTTTTCCAATCTCTCAAACAAAAATGAAATGACATTTTCAAACAAGAAATTTAGAAAAACAATGCGAAAAGATAAGAAATAATTTATGTTATTTTTTTTGGAAATAGTTTAAAAGTCAATTGAAGATTAAAGCTTTTCAGGAAGTCTACTAATTTTACCGGTATCCGGATGGGTTTGTCTTAAAAAGGATACAATCGGTGGTTGGAAGTTCACATTTTATATATCGGCAATAATCGCTGCGCTAATGCTATTCGTCTGGTTGATTATGTCAGCTGATAAGCCATCGAAGCATTACTGTATGAAAAATAAGGAAAAGATGTACATTTTGAGGAAAATTAGCGAAGAATCTTTGGGAAAGGTTCTCTATTATTTATTTGCTTTCAAATAAAAGGATCCTGAATTGGAAATACTTTTTTTATCAATTTAGACGATAAAGTTGTTGTTACTATCTGAATTATAACGCATGAAATATCGATAGTTTAATGATTATTAATGAATTAAGGATAATGTTATTATTTCAATTTCAACCTTTTCTTTCCATAAATTTGTTATTATTACTTAAGGGTAGTGTTGATTCTATTTGTGCAATCACACTTTTTGTATTTTGAAAAAGACGAATGAATGATGTTTTTAAAAATGTAAATGACTGAACTTATGTGTGCTTAATAGATTTATCGTTTTATCAGAGAAAAGAACGGAAAAATACTCCATGGAAGCAATTGCTAATGTCTCGTCCGTTCATTGTGGGCATATTAGCAGTAGTGTGTCAAGAGTATCCGCTTGTTATCACTACGACGGTAAGTGAAGTAAATCAACTTATTCCAATACAACAGATGAACAATCATTTTCTAAGATATTTTAGTTACTGCCAATTTATATGAAAGAAGTGCTTCATCTATCGGACGTTCGCAGTACCTTATATTCGGCGTTACCGCTGTTAGCATTATGGATGAGTAAGAATCTCTCGTCGTCACTGTCATCCTACCTAAGTGCTCGGAAGAAAGGCAATTGCATGGTCGGAAGAACGCTTCTTGTGAAGTGTTTCAACGGTGTTGGCTCAGTCGGGCTGGCCATCGGTCTCCTGATGATACCAGTACTGACAAACAGTACTCTAGCCTTGATCGTTCTTTCTGCTGCAAATGCATCTGCTGGTAATTTCATTCATCGTTAACTGTTATCATTCGTGATCACTGGAATATTTCCAACGACGGTCACTTCTTGTCAGTGAGATTATCAGTTGAAAGATAATTTTGCAAAGATTAAATTGAGTTTTTCATCATTTGAATCATATCCTAATTAATTTCAGGCTTGCATACTCCCGGTGTATTTACTGCTTTGCTACAAATAGGTCCGGCATATACGGGTTCCATTACAGGCATTGCTTTTTCTGCCGGACATATAGCTAAGTTAGTTTTAGTGCAACTTTCGAACTGATATTAATAATTAAAATCACATTAAGAAGAAACCGGACTTACCAAGTTCTCTTGACCATGTTGTAGCACACGTAACATAATTTGTTAATTTAATAAAATTAATGAGCATCAATTTCATCACTGTTTGATTTATCAATAAGAAATATGATTCAAGCATTGTGAATAAACTAACAAATGGATTGATTCTACAATCGTGGTCCGGTTCTGCCGGTCAGTGGAAACTTCTGTACACGATATCAGCAATTGTTGCTTTCTTACCCGTGATATTTTTTACTCTCTGGGGCTCCGCTGATTTGCAACCGTGGGCAATCCCGAAACATAAACGGTCATCAAGTAAGGAAAATACGAACAACGATAGCAAAGATTCCGAAACGACAACTGCCCCGGCGTATCTTGCTGAAACATTTCCTACACCTCTTTAGGATCAATTGTACTATTTTAATTTTAATTCTATTTTTTTCTTTGTTCAAATTTGATATAAGAGGAGCGAGAAAAAAGTGTATTAAATTATCATAAAAACTTTTTAGCTTAATCCTGTTTTAGATATTTCAATTGGGTTTCAATTCTTAAAAGTCTTTTATGATGAATTTCGAAGTTTTCAGTCTACCTCCCTTCCTTTTATTTCAACAAATTTATAGGCTTCCTTTTCTTTAGGACAAATTAATTAGTTTGTGTTACTGGCCATTAATTAAACTGACGCTGAGAGCAGTTTGGAAATTTCGACAAAGTTTCGCTGTAAAATGCAATTTCAAGAAATTTGAAGTTGAAATGTCAAAAAAATTTCAAATCCTAATCACTGTAACTTCCCTAAATTACAAAATTTATGGCAAAAAGAGAGGAGGAAGAGAAAATTTTTGCCTGAACACTAATGCTTTTCAGGCTTTTATACGTTCAAATAGTTAATTGAGTTTCAACTTCATTTTTTTGTTTTGTGTACACTTTGCAATACACATTGATTTCATGAACAAGAAACGATGAGATAAATGTTGTTATTTCTCATTCGTTATTGTTTAACTATTATAAGTAATTAGGCAACTGTGTATTTATGGAGTTTGTATTTGTTCAAGTTTGTATTTATTTAGCTAACAGTATTTATGGAATTTGTCATCATTTTCCTTACTTTGTATATAAACATCTCGTATAAGCGGGTTTTTGTATCGAAGTGAATGGTTCCTCAATCATTTTATTATTATTTTACTGAACGAATCCCATAAATTAATGTACTTGTTTCTGTGTTCACTTCAAAATAACCACATTATAATTATAATCGATCTGAAGTATTTCATTCAAAGCATTAGTACCATAATTGATTTGATCGATCTATTCTTCCGATTTCAGAATTGGAATCTCCAACTTGAAAATGTAAAAAAAAACATTGCAGAATAAATGAAATTAGGAAGAAAAAACTGTAAAATAAACGGAATTAAAATGTTGCATCCGTCACGCATTATTTTTATGCAAAAATTAAGTTTGTTTATTTTATTATTGTTGTCTTCATCATACAGTTACTACTTATTGATATGTGATAGGAATATTGCAAGAGACATATTTACATTACCAGGTTTATTACGAATTCCACTTCTTAATTTAATAAGTGTTCTAGTGTGGGTTGTGTCTGATTTTTTATTCTAAAAAAGTTTTCTTTTACATTTTTGCTTCTCTTAATGAGAAACTTTAACTACTTTCATATGAAATTTAACTTCACTATTTCGTGAGCACATGCAAATTTCAACAGTTTTTTTGAAATTGTACCTGCACAAGCAATAGTTTGTTTGATTTAAGAGAACAAGCACCATGCCTTGGTGGAATGAAACCATTTTGAACGAGGTTGCATATTACGAATACACAAATAGTAATCGGAAGTGTGAATCCAAATAACTAGAGGAGTAGTTTTAGAATAATTTGAAAGTCCGTTTCTTTAATGCAACTTTTTATTGTTTCAAAAGCTATTATGATTCTGCAATAACAAAGCTTATGCCGAAAAATTTAATCAATTATTGACTAATATTACTCAAATGTAAACAACGATGTTGTGAAAGATTTCTAGAACTTAATGGAAAATCTTGAAAGTTTCCTTATTGATTCAAGAAGTAGAAAGTGCAACAGAGGAAATGAACGATTGGGTAATCAAAATGCATGTGTTATTTAACGAAGAATGCCGTTAAAATAGTAACTTAGAAAATTGTAAAATACCATCTTCGAGAACTATTCGAAAGGAAATTTATCAGCATTCATTTCGTGAGCAAGGCAATGATTGCAAAGTAACGGAAAAATGGTTTGCAGAAGTTTTTTCCACATTACAGATAATTTAAACTTATTTCTTAAGAAAAAATACTTTGAAGAGTTCACATAATGTGAACAAATTAAATCAAATTGTTCGTTAAGCTGGGCAAGAAGATAGTTCCGGAAGATTCTAATATTCTTTTTTGTTATTTTTATTAAAATTATGTTAATTTAAGTACTCCTAGAAATATTTTATTTCGTCTTAGCATAAATATATTTATCCTGTGTTAATATGGTATTAAGAAAGTGGAAACTATTTATGGCGATCAGGAACATCTGAGCAGTGCGCATGGCGGATTATTTGGAACTCGATTTTGTTGAAGCATTAAAATTTCCAAATTTATTGCAATGAAAACAATCATTCCCGCAGATACTCGAAAAATCCGGAAGATCGGAATGACTTTAAGGAAGATTCTAATATGCTCGATATAATTTCCAGATATTTGTGCATAGAATTATTTTACGATTATTTACAAGTTACTCTCACCGATGTCAATAATGTCAATGTCTGTGTTCCAATAAGATTAGATGAATTTACTGGCAAAACAGATAAGAAATTTATTAGAACAGCAATGGCGCCAGCGTACAATCGTTAATCAGAATCGGGAAATCGAGAAATTTCATTGTTTACGATCTAATAGCTGTTCACTTCAATAATAGTGCTTTCTAATCCGAATTCTTTTTCTCAGGAATTGCATCAGTATGAAACTGTCTATTATGTGGCTCAAGTGAAAGTAATTTAACCGCGGTGATTAGATGGTTTAAGAAGATGGATGTAACTGATAATACCATTGCAATATTTAATAATTTTACTGATCGACGTTAGTGAGTCGATCGATAAAGCATCATGACTCAAATTACTATTCATTAATGAATATCGATAGGCTTTTCACAATGTGTCTCATAGTCAGTTGAGGACTTCCAGTTCATAGCCGATTCTGAGGGGAATTCAATCACATTCTGTTTCCAGTGGCTACAATGGGATGATAAACATCGCGAGACAATGCCTCGCTTCTTCTCTATCAGCATCTCATCACTCCTCATGATAGCACCTGATGTCTCGTAACTGATTTCATTTCTCTCGAAACTTCAGATGCAAAGTGCAAACGAAGTGCACGTCACATCACCACCGTCCTTCCATTCCTTCACCTTTTCAGCCTCCACTTCTTTCTCGAAAATGGGAGCACCTCTGTGTCTGTGAACGCATGTCTGTCTGTGCATGTGTTTAGCCTACGTCGTCCATCCGCACTTAGTCCTCCGCCCGGACCATCTCGGATGAATGGCTTCTTCCATCGAGATCTTCACTTTTCTCTCTCGTCTACTTTCATTTCAATTTAGAAGTGTTTTCCGTGCTGTCAGCGTTTATCGCTCATACACACTTGTCACTCACGTCTTTCACGTAATTCTCTTTCGCATGTTACGTCACTCTCACTAGTTTCAGCGTTAATGAATGTTAGAACACGTGTCGTTCACGTCCCTGATATTGTATATTAGTATGAATGACTTATCATTGGAATATATATTCATTCTTATATTCAGTGAATAAAACAAACTATTTCTGATTACTTTGGGCCGTTTTTAACCTTCTTCCCTTGTAAGCACTCATTTGAATAAATCTTTATGGTGAATGGAATAAGTGACTCATTTACAGTTTTAGCACTTCGTGATTGATTAATAAATATTCATAGAGAAGTGAGCACTGCATTAAATTAGCTTACAATTGCGTTATCTCAGTTTCATTTCCTAACTAATCCCTCCATTTCTCTTTGGCTTGAAGTAAATGAGAAAAATGTTTTATTAAAGTTATAAACAAGGGAAGAGGGATAATCGAATATAAATTTATTAAGATATGCTGAACATGATTGATTTGCCTTCCTAATAAATAACTCTCTAAATAATTCCGAATAATGTAATGGCGCATTTTTGAAAAGTACCTTTCGTTTATTGTAATGAACTTGTCATCGAAAAGAATTATTTGTAGATAAAAGACAACCTTTCTTCCTCTCACATAGATTAAATCATCACCGATTCAGTGAGTTAATATGATCAGATCGACAGCCAGTTTTGGAATTAAGCTGTAGAAAGGTTTGAATTACCGAACAATATCGGAAAAATGTTTTATAAGACGGAATGTGAGAGGGACTGATCGATCTTTCATTATAGAAATGCTAAGTGTCGCCCATCGTTTGGTGTTGAAAACATGTCAACAAAGAGCACTTTCGTTGTCTGCGATACGTAAGGAAACGAAAACCTCAAATATTGGGGAATATCGTGTAGTGGATCATGTGTATGATTCGGTTGTCGTTGGAGCTGGTTGGTTACCTTTTCTTTCCTATAATACTCATATAAAATGCTCATTATGTTCTTCAAAGAATATGTAAAATATACGCCATTAAATTTTAATATCGATAAAAGTATTACTTTTATCCGATGCTAATTAAAAATTCAGTAAAGAAATAAAACATACAACTGATATATTAACATAAGGCCTTTTAATCATTTTCCTCTTATCTTTAATTCTACAGGTGGGGCTGGTTTGCGAGCTGCTATGGGTCTTAGTGAAGGTGGTCAGAAGGTTGCAGTAGTTACAAAGTTATTTCCAACACGATCCCATACAGTTGCTGCTCAAGGAGGTGTTAATGCAGCTTTAGGTAATATGAATCCGGATGATTGGCGATGGCATTTCTACGATACAGTTAAAGGTATTGGCGTTAAAGTGAAGCTAAGTTAACTAAATTGTGATTTTAATTTAGTAACATGACATAATTTTGCATCAATATAGACTATTATTCTTACTTATACACAGGAAGTGACTGGTTGGGAGATCAGAATGCTATACATTACATGACTCGTGAAGCGGTTCGTGCTGTCATTGAAATGGAAAATTATGGTATGCCGTTTTCACGAACAGAAGAGGGTAAGATATATCAGCGTTCATTCGGTGGACAAACCAATAATTTCGGTAAAGGTGGCTTGGCTCGTCGGTTTGTTTCATTTCTTCATTTAAATATATTTGATATTCTTCCAATTAAACATTTTTATGTGTAATGCCAATGCTTTTCTTTTTCGTTATCTTCCTCACTCAAATATAATTGAAGGACATGCTGTGTAGCTGATCGTACAGGGCACTCAATGTTGCATACGCTCTATGGTTCGTCGCTCCAGTACGACTGTCGATATTTCATCGAATATTTCGCTCTTGATCTTATGATGGATAACGGACGATGTGTTGGTGTCATCGCTATGGACCTTGAAGATGGAAGCATACATCGATTCCGGTGACTTTAATGTTTTTTGTGAGCAGCAATACGATCAGTGTATGTTTGATTAATAGTTTGTGTTGATGGCTTATGGGACATTATATATATATATATGTTGAATTAATAAAACATAATAGTACTGAGTATTCTTTTTAGTGCGAAAAACACAGTAATCGCAACAGGAGGATATGGACGAGTTTTCTTTAGTTGTACATCTGCACATACATGCACTGGTGATGGTACAGCTATGATTACACGAGCTGGATTGCAAAATTCTGATATGGAATTCGTTCAATTTCATCCAACTGGAATTTATGGTGCTGGTTGCCTTATCACGGAGGGTTCTAGAGGTAATATTTTGTGTAAGTTGAGTATTATTAAGTGAGTGATTAAAGTGTCACATAAAAAAAGACTTTTTTTAAAAATGTATCATTTTGAGGTGAAGGTGGCTACTTGGTAAATAGTGAAGGTGAGCGCTTTATGAAGAAATATGCACCGAATGCATTAGATCTGGCTTCACGAGATGTCGTATCCCGAGCAATGACGATCGAAATCATGGAAGGTCGTGGTGTTGGGAAGGAAAAAGATCATATTTTTTTACAGTTGCACCACCTACCTGCTAAAGATTTGCATGCCAAGTTGCCAGGTTAGATCAGTTTCTTTGAAAGCTTTGAAGATCCAAATGTTAACCATTCAGAGTAACACACATCGTAATTGTTACTAGAAGATTGTATCTCATATCACGATATTTTGAAATTAAGTTGGGTAATCATTCAACCTTTCACAGTTATTGATTCAGCCGACAAATCATTTGGAATTAATTGCAACTTTTTCAAGAGATTAGTTAATTTATCCAGCAAATCAGACTTTATTGCTTTGAAACTATCGTTGTATTATCCACCGTTTCTAGGTATTATGGAAACGGCGATGATCTTTGCTGGTGTGGATGCTGCGAAGGAACCGATACCTGTTTTACCAACGGTCCATTATAATATGGGTGGTATACCAACGAATTATATGGGACAAGTTTTGACATATAGGCGCGATAAAGGTGATCAGGTAATATTTCTTTCAGCAGATTGTAAGGAAATTCATTTGTTCATTTTCTTGTTTAATTTCAATTCTTATATTACTTGCTTTTTAAATGATTGCGGGAAAGTATGAAGTTATAGTTAGTGCCAGGATTATATGCTTGTGGCGAAGCAGCTGTACATTCTGTGCATGGCGCAAATCGTTTAGGAGCTAATTCTTTGCTCGATCTTGTCGTTTTCGGACGTGCATGTGCTATGGAGTAATTTTTCAAATTTATTTTTTCGTTTAGTTTGCCTAGAACATGTTGTGTATTACATTGCATTTGTATAACCCAGTAGAATGGTCCGGTTTGCAGTATTCTGGAGAAGACCAAAAAATCACCTGAGAAGATTCCTGAATTACCGAAAAATGCGGGTGAATCAACCATTGCAAATGTCGACAAGTTACGCTTTGCCAAAGGTGACATTCCTACTGCAGCTTTAAGATTGAAGATGCAGAAAACGATGCAACAGCATGCAGCTGTATTTCGACGCGGTGATATTTTGAAGGTGAGTCATTAAAAATAAAGAATGCTGTGAAAAACTATTAGTAAAATGAAGGACATGAAAGATGATGCTACTATTGTGCAGAAAAGAGAATGCATAATCTGTTCGAAGCATCATAGCATCACTAAAAACATTACAGGAAGGTGTTATAAAAATGGAAGCTCTTTTCAAGGAACAAAAACAACTTAAAACAACAGATCGTGGATTGGTGTGGAATTCAGATCTTGCTGAGACCTTAGAATTACAGAATTTAATGTTAAATGCAACTCAAACTATTGCTGCTGCTGAGGCTCGAAAAGAAACTCGCGGGGCACATGCTCGAGACGATTTCCCGGTTTGTTATGTTATCGATTATTTGGTTGAATGATGAACATTTATTTGCATTAATTTCGTCTGTCAGCAGATTTGCATTCTTTATTTCAGACACGCATAGATGAGCTTGATTATTCAAAACCACTAGCTGGTCAAATTAAAAAGCCATTTGATCAACACTGGCGCAAGCATACTATCATCGAACAGAATCATGAAACTGGAAAGGTAGGTAATTTGATACACAAAATATTACTCTAGGAAATGTGTTAAAAATGCGTTAGATTTGTGGTGTGCGAAGAGAAGGAGGAAGTTTCAGCAGGTAAATGAACTTAACTTTAATTTCGCTCAATTTTTCTCAGATCATGCTATTTCATTCTGTCCACTTTTCGGTTTTTTCACTACAGTTGTTTCTTATTCAGGACACAGTGAACCTCATTTTCAGATTACTTTGCTTTATCGACCGGTAATCGACAAGACATTGGATAAGAACGAGACAGATTGGGTTCAGCCCATGATCCGATCTTACTGAATTCTTCATGTACAAACATGTCGCAATCTTCAGTATTTCCTTTTCTTATCTTTCCTAGTTTCCTTGAAATGTATAAAATATATATCCGGTTATTTATAAAAGACTTACGGATAGAACTTATGCCATAGACAATTTTAGGCTGAATCCTTTGTATCTGCGCGATGTTATGTATTCAGTGATTTGTGATTATTATTTTCTTATGCTAATAATTGTACTTCTTTTTTTGTGTCAACTAAATTATGATATTCAACAATAGCATCGTTCCGGTCGCCGTCATTTTTGGAGGAACCACTCTGTTATTTTACAATTTTCTGATAAATTTTCTGACCTCTACAGGAATTAAAACAACTACATTACATTGCTACTTAAAGTTAATAGTGTGACTGGATGATAGGTTCGCAAGTAAATCAGTCTTTAATATTCTATTATTTATCCTTTCATTTTGCAAATAAAATGCCGACGTTGAATTGTATGAGTTGCTTTGTCAAGCATAAGCAAGTTTGGATGGTTTATTAGCTACCATGGGATATATATTTATTTATTATTTCCTCAGCAAATGAGATCGTTTACAATGAGTAGGAGTTTTAGCTAGTTATATAAATTTAGAAAGGATCTTAAAAGTTTGAATTATCTGACTTTAAATGCTAAATAGATGACAGCATGTCTGCGTAGTTTGTTATGATCGGATCATTGATGTAAATCTCAGAATCCATGAGGATGTAGCGAAGAAGTGATGGATTGCATTTGTGATGTTTAGTGTAATATTAATGATGAATCATGAAATAATATTATTTGCGGCCACATATTAACTTGCAGATTTACGTCTTGGATTTTTGAAAAGTTTGTGTAGTTCCGTAACTAAGGAATTTGGAAAATTCGAAAAGAACTTAATGAATGCTAATGGAATGAAGGAGGATTATGATATTGTCGATATTACGGATGACGTTGGGGTTAATCTTTATGTTATTAATAATTACTAATAAGGTTTAAAGAGAAGGCTTTATTATTGTTTTCTTTTACTAGATGATCCCTGCTATTTCTAATCGACTAACTAAGCTTTCTCGTAATGATCCATGTTTTTGTATCATGTTTATGATATTTTTATAAACCATTGACTTTCAATTTTACCGCTGAAATGTTGAAGTACGAAATAGATCGACTGATGAAGATATCTCATTGTAGTTGTGTGAATTCAATTTAAATCTCACAATTCATTCGAAATTGTCATCAGTTTCTTCATTATATCTCTGAATATTATAATATTGAAAATAAACTCTTGGAACCATAGAAGTAACATTGTTTAAGTGATAAAAAATATGTTTCTAAACAATAAAAATGACAGTGAATCGTTATGGAATGGTATAAATATAGCAGAAATTAGCCACTATTGGCAAAAATTTTTGAGTTGAGTAGCATAAAAATTATTTAGCAAAAATTATTTCCTTTTGCTAATTTTTGTAATTGTCTTTTAGATCTTTATATATTTTAACTTGAGCCATTCGAATAAAATTTCATCTGCTCTCCTTTTTTCAACACGGAAATGTCTCATCTTCAGCAAATTTGTTTAGAACAAAAATGAATTTATAAATTGAAAAACTGTATGTTAAAAACATTCTTGATTGTTTTAGCTGTATTTCTACCACAAACATTTTCATTTCAAAATATATTCGCGCTTTCCAGTTAGATGATGTATCAATTCGAAAAGCTTTCGAATCGGGTGCTGATTTACGACAGTATTCAGCGGAATTGCAAGAACAGCTTCGATCAGCTCACTTACTTGCCGTGAAAGATTGTATCGACCAGGCAGAGAAACTTGCTGAATTACATGAAGAAATCACTGAATGTGACAATGCATTTGCGGTAAAATTCAACTTATTTTGTGAATACTATATATTAGTGCAGTTGAATATATTTATTTTACAGTCTAAAAAGACGGATGAAAAACTTGCTCTTTCTTCTTTTGCATTATTTACTTTATTTACTTATCATCGTACTTCGCATATTCTTCCTTATATAAATTTAAAGAACTGGTAAATTTAGCAACTAGAAAGAATGCTTCAAAATTTTCAATCAGAGCTGGGCACAATTAGTTCAGACATGAAAAGGTTGCAACAGCAATCAGTCGATATCAGTCAGCAGTTGCAAAATAGACAAAAGATTCGAGGAGAATTGAGCCAATTTGTTGATGATATGGTTGTGTCTCAAAATATGATACAGTAAGTGTGTTTTTCTTATATTTTTTTAAATTCGTTTTCATGCGTTTTCATACTTCTCATGTGTTCAATAAAATATGTTATATTACTAAAGACTTGATTAAGATAAATTGTGTTAATCAGTTTTCACTGAAAGCTAGTCTTCACAACTCCGTTTACATATTGCAGAATAATTATTGAACGAGACGTTGGCGAGCGTGAATTTCTTGAGCAGCTCCACGAACTTCAACATAAATTGCAATTCCTCAAAGCGCAAGAATTCCGTGACGCAAAAGCTACTTCTGATGTGCATGATGTTATTGAGAATTTGAAATACAAGGTAAGTTATATTTGAGTTTAAGTGATTGTGTCTTCATGGCAAGGGTTGAAATAGAGGGTTATTAATGAAAAATTCAGGCGATGGCGAAAATAAGAGAATGGCTGCTTTTGAAGATTTCATCTTTCAAGAAACCACTAACCAATTATCAAATTCCACAAGGAGCACTTCTTAAAAATCGGTTCCTTATTGCTAAAAATGAATTTATAAAATTTATTCAGTTTTGGTCCTACTATTATAATGAGTAATTATCATCATATTATTTGGAGATCCTACTTAATTATCAAATTTCTAAAAAGCGTTTATCAGAAATCTTTTAATTATAACGTATTGAAATTTCTAGGTTCTTTTACGAATTTTTACTGGCAAACGACAGACATTTGGCCCGAGAAGTAAGTATTACTGATGTCAGTCTCACAATATGTGATTTGGAAGAAATAAAAATATATCAAAAAATACGTCATAAGATACGTGAAAATACGCCAGTATTTTAATTAGACATGAGTAATGAATATATCCTTTTAGAAATCTCATAAATTTTTATTTAGGTTCGGGATGAATATGTTAATGTTATCAGTAAAATGCTTTACACATATTTCAAGACATACGCATCCAGATTGTTCCGCTTGCTGGTGCGTTCTCTATATTAATTTATTGATAATTTGCCTTTTAATTTATTAGTGTGACAGTAAAATTAATACCATTATCATTCTTATTTTTAGTTTTGACAGTTAAAATCGTGGTATTCGTTGTTAATATTCGTAAACATTGCAACCTACTTCGGGATTATCATATGCAGAAGGCATCATTTTGACAATTTTAGCTGGATGATGTAGCTACCAAAGATGACCTTTTGGGTGCAGAGAACACGATGAAGACAACTAGTATTTTCAATTTAAAATCTCAAGTATGCTGATGGTTTTGATATTCGTATGGAAGAGTTTGTTTTTTGCAATCAAAAGAAGGAAATCTTTTAAAATAAAAGTTTTTCGGTTTTTTTATTTCTTCTGCCATACTTTACTTTTTAGCAATTGTGGAAACGTTCCAGTTCTTTTTGCCATTAAAATTTTATTATGACTAGAAATTGACATGCTAATATTGTAGATGCGGAATCGAGCAACCGTTTTTTCTCTAGGTAATCGAGACAGCTTGTTATCATCTGATTTAATGTCCCCACTTATTGTACCACATGCAGCACAACAGGGAAATGAACGGGTTTGTTGTTCAATTAATATAGTAAAGGGAACGGTAGGTGTATTGATATATGTCATCTGTAGAACATATTTTTTGTATGAATATACGATAATTTTTATAAGACATTTTAATATGCATAAAAATTATTTTATAAACCAAAAGTCAAATAGTATATCGCGGAGTCATTCATATTACAAAAGAGCCATTAATTCACAAATCTTTTTATGCAACTTTATCAGTTGGTTTTGTGTTTTATTAAACGAAATTACAGTTTCAATTTGAGAATTTATTTCGAAGTTTGCAATTTGCATTGGTGGATCATTCCTCACACGAATATTTGTTTATATCGGACTTCTTCATGATCAGCGGGCAAACTGCTTTTGAGCTATTCAGCGAAATTATGATTCGTACGATAACTACATTATTGGTTGGCATTTAAATTGTATAAGGAATTTTATAAAGTTATGTTTAAGCAATCATTCTCTTAAGTTTTTATTCTTCGCATCATTTTATTTCTTTTAGAAATCATGCGAAGAGCATATATCTTCTAATTACGATGCCATATCGCTATATATATGCATTGGTCTGTGTTCAAAATATAAAGAATTAATGATTGAAAGAGAAGTTCCAGCTTTGGAGAGGTACTGAAATTTTCACTAGTCGTACTTTAGTTATAGAATGCAATATTCGTTTAATTTAGTAATTTATATGAAATAAAACTGAACTGAAATATCTGAATTATAGTTATTGGGAGACGTTGAATTGCACGCTGTGGCATCGTTTTGATGTTATTATGGAGTTGCATAATTCAAGCTTACGTGATCTTGACGTGCATAAAATGCAATTTCAACCAGATACTCATCCACATTACGTTAGCTTTCAATTTTTATGCCTCAAATGCTTTAACTGTTATTACTTTAACTGCTCTAAGTATACATAATTTTTAAATCTTCTCATATTATTTAGATCATAAGACGTTACGCGGAATTCACTTGCGCATTACTGGTTTGCACTCAGACATCGATACACCAGATCGATCCGAAACTGCAGGTAACATGCATTACTTTTTCGGTCTGTTTTAGCTTTCACTTCCCACTTAATAATAAAAATAAGGGGTGGAAGAACTCTGCTGTGGTATTTAATGTTGAAATCGAGTTTTTGCAGCTTTATTTGAGTAAACAGCAAGTCGAAATCGAAAATTTTCTTACTCGTATTGCGGAACAATTAACTCCTCGCTTACAGCGGCTAGTCTGTCTCATCAACAACTATGATTTAATCCTCAGTGTTCTTGAGGTTTACTATTTTTTGAATATTAAACTTAATTTATTATGCCATTCACTGTAGTATTCACTCTTGTGTTACAATTATTATGATGGCAGGAACGGGTGACATTTGATTCGAAGGAAAAATCGTCATTCTGGGAGTTAAAACAGAATCGTATCAATGAATATGTTGAACTTATGCTTCGACCTCATTTTGGTGATCTAATGTCATTTGTTAATGAATGCGAACCATTAATCGAACAGGGACACAAGCAGCTTTTAATTCGTTATTCGGGTAAGATATCCTTGCAATATTCTTTTGCAAAATTATTATATTTGATTGTTAGTAATGTTATATTTATTGAATTAGAAGTGGAGGAAAATGACTTCAATACATAGGTCTGATTTGATTCAAAAATTAATAAAATCAACTTTTTGATAGTGAAGAATTATTACTTATAATAATATAGTACATGAAATTCAGACAACGTGACAAAAATTGTGCGCAGTTTTTGCGCTAATTGGAAAAAATCCATAGACGCCGTAAACAACGAAATTGTTTGTTCATTTGCAAATTTCAAAAATGGCACCAACATTTTGCAAGTTAGTATATTCTTTACAATTCTTCCGTTTACTTTTTTTTTTCTTTTTGTATTGCGAATATATATTTCAGGTAACATTTACACAAATTGTTCAATATTATCATCGATTTAACAAGATATTATCGCATGAAGTATTTGCGGAAAATTCTGTCCTAAAGGAGCTAGTTAATATTCATCATATTATGGTAGAAATAAAGAAATATAAACCAGTGTACTAATTTGCGTGTAATTTCTTTCTTATGATTTTCATGTATAATTCATTAAATTTTTTGTGAATTTCCTTTTTTGAATGATGTAGGGAGACAAAAAGTTTACTTACAGTTCGCTATTATCCATCATCAGATCACTGCCTTATACGTTAAATATGTTTGCACTGAATAATGAAACATTCAACGCAACACATATTTGTTCATAAAAATTGTTTTTTCATTTAAATTTGTCAGGATCTGTTAGTGTAGTTCTGATTCCTCTAATATTTATTCTTTTCGATATTTAATGATATCTTTATACGACCAGTCATTTAATACAGTAAATAAATTATTATAAATATAAACAATGCAAATAAATTTTTCGATCAACGTAGTGTGTTTTTCCTATTCTAATTCCGATATAAAAATTTGATCTGTTTAATATTAACAAACTTTTAGTTTGTGTATTTTTGCATTCATGTATCGCTATCCATACAGAAGGAGTATTAGATGTGATTATCAAGAAGTGTCCTGTTCTACCGAGTGACTCAACAATCGGTGATCAACGCTTAGCGAATGATCAATAAGAAAGATTGGGAATGATTTTTATAGCTACATGATTTTTGATTTATAGTATTCATAAACATTGAAGGAAACGGATCTCATCATATCAGTTAGATGAGAATATTTACTGTAACAAGGCTTTTTGAAATATATTGCAAAACTAATTTGTAGTAAACTTAGGATGTATTTACTAAAATGAATAAGGTAATGAAGAAAAGAAGAGTGAATATTTACTTATTTCTTTAATGATAGATTAATTTTATGACTGCCATTCTGGTTTTACAATTTTATATAAGCATATTCTAATTCAGTTTAATTTCACTATACTGAAGTCATTCCCATTTATATTATTTTTTCCTCTCCGATATAGTTCATTTTTAATCTGAACTTCAAATATTTTCCTATACTAATTCATGTTATTCACAGCCAGTAAATTGTAGTGCTATTATTAGGTATATTTCTCATCTAATTTTCCAAATCTGAATCCAAATTTTTTCAATTGTCGGAAAAGTTTGAGGGAGTTGGATTTAATCTGGACATGCGCAGCTCAATCCAATCGTTCAAAGAACGTTTTATTTTTGACGCGAAGATTATAAAGTACAACGAATAATACGTTATAGTAACAATTAACTCAAACGATAGGAAATGCGTTATGGCAGGATCGCTTAGTTGGTCCCAGAACTCAGTAATAATCGATTGGGGAAAACTTGATAATTTGAGGATATGAGGGTATCGAAATTGGGTCAATTTCCCAGTGAGGAGGTTCGCTCAGGAAGAATGAATGAAGACGAGTGAATGAAGAATAATAAAAACAACAACCTTCTCCTAACCAATTCTACCGGTATTTATACTATTTGGATGGAGCGGGAAGGAACAAAATTCGAGAATGTTCCATACATTTCCAAAACGTTAATGTAAATAGTGTAAGCAATTAGCGCCAAAAAGGTGACGAAATGATAATAGATCGTATAGAAGAAGCATGAGATCTATTTAAATTGACCGACTTAGACAAAGATTTCCCAACTATAATCTACAGAATTATTTGTGATTTCGGGTTTTATCGACATCAGTATAAAATCAGATAGCATTATTTTTCTATTGATTTTTCAAATTGGAGCGAATACACAACATTTATAAGTATAGAATATTTTATAGACATTATATATGGATTTATAATATGCTAGTTAACGCACACTGTTGTCCCGCTAACAAGCAGGAGTTTTCAAAATTTAACTTCAAGCCACGGTAGCCAGAACTCTGGGCGAAAATTCAATTACCTGAAACTTCGGTGATCAAACCGCTGGAGGAGTTTTCGGCATCGTGTTATGTTTGCATTTAACAGTAAAACAAAGATATACACCTGTTCACACCTTTCTGTTGAAGTATCTGATAATTTATAATTTAAAGTCCACTCGCAGAAAATATTACATTTAACTGATACTTTCCACTTTTATTAAAGTGTCTACTTTTAAAAGGTAGAAAAACGGGATGAATCAATCGCTAACACTGGAAAGTTCTATAAGCATTCGAAATTATCACTAAGAAATGATCCTAGCAAATAAAACTTTCATTACAAGTATCTTTAAGAAGAAATTTACCCCTTGTTTAATTTTCCTCACTGATTGCTTTCGTCGCTCTTCATCTTCCTTTTCAAGTTGCTTCTTACGTTGCTTCACTCGACGTTCGCTATCTTCTCGAAATCTGCACATTTTACAAATTACTCCTTTAAGTAATATCGCTTAACTTAAACACAATAACTCTTCTCTTTCAACTTTTTTAATTTAATTGTAAAACAATAATGCGTTCATTTATTACTTTCGTGTCTTCTCGCTAATTTCCTCCAACATTTTTCTTTTCCTACAAATCGCATTAGCTGTTCGTTTGACACAAGAATTATGCACACCTTGCGCTATCTATAATTAGAAAAATATTTGTAATTAGTAGAAAAAAAGATATACTTTAGGCATCAAATTGAAGTTAGTTGAATAATTGAAAGTTGAATAATTAAAAGAATAATTGAAATTAGTTAAAAAAAATAATAGCATAAGATGAATCATTTACATATATTAATAATCAATCGAATTGAGTAATAATGAATATGAAAAATAAGAATGATAACTAATATCAATTTCGTCATCAAACTTTTATAAATTAATGAGTACCATGGTTGATAGAAGTGATTGATTATTGTAATCATCATTGGATGGTGATAAATTCATCCTTCGATTTCGTGATGAATTCGCATGAAACTGTAAGCTGTAATAATAATTAATAGAATGATTTTATTTTTGTAATTAAATTATTCAAATAAAATTTTAATCTAATCCTTTTTTTGTTGACTTAATATTTGTGGTTAAAGAGCTTATTGTAAAATAAATTATTGACAATAGAGATTATCGGATAAATATATCATCCAGTGGATTATTTAGGAAGATATCTTATATTATACTTTTGTTTGGTCGCTTTATTAATCGCATGGCATTCTTCAGTTGCACCGGTTATTTCAAGAAGATTTATGAAATCATCTGGCCATAGATTTATTTTCCTTGTTCGTATTCGTTCTGGCATAAATCCACTGTAATTTAACTTTGATAAACTAATATAATAAATTTAAAATTAATCCAATAAACATCAAATCCGATAAATTGATCATATCGTAACAATTACAGTATTATTTGATTGATTACATAAAGTAAGCGATTAAATGAAGTGTGAATAACATAAACATATGGTAATTTGAAATTTGATATCTCATATCACTGATTTCTTCCCAAATTATTCCTGATATTCCTCAAATTTCTCCTTCGTCATTCTATTTGATAGCTAATAGAATGAATATGGAAAATGATAATAATAATTATTTTTATAATAAATAATTAATCAGTACTATTTGTTTAAAATAAAATATAACATTTCATTCTTACTGATCTCTTAAAATTTTCATCGCTTTTTTTTCTTCATCAAGAATCCACCGTTGATATTCTGTTGTTCGTCGATTAAGTTCAGGAATAATCTCGCGATACAGTACCTGATTTGTTAGTTTTTCAAAGATTTGACGTAAATCTGATGGAATTTTTACGTCAATCTTATCTATTACTTGGCCATTTATTAGACGCTTGGCCATTACACAAATTATAAATGAACAGCTGTTCGGATGAATACAATACAATAAACACATCGAATATTTTGATATCGTTATATAGAGCTTGAAAAATTTGCATTCTTTAAGAGAAAATAAAAAGAAAATTTTTGCAATTGTAAATGAGGGAATAGTTGCTTCTAATAAAAATGAATTATGAATTAAATATATCCGTATATTAGACAGGTTATCATTTGAAATTTTAAGTTTTAATATGATAATTGATGTGTCAATTAAATAATATCAAAATGTCAGATTCGCTACATATGCTTTCATTCATTATCTAAAAAATTTCAGAAAAAAAAGAATTCATGAATTAAAAAAAAGTATTCATGAAGCTAATAATATATTAGTATATTCTTAGCTAATACGATATTTAATTTTATAAGTGTTAGTCAAGTAAGCAATTTTTTTTTCAGGTAATCAATTTATTTCGACCATCTAAAAATTAAATTAAATAAATCTTTATTAGTAATAATCAATGCTAAATTATAGAGTAAATCAATGAAAAAATGAATTACAATGGTAATAACAGTATTAATTGTTTGGAAGATTAACGATATTTTATTTCTTTTTAGCAAATTACTATATTTCAGTGTTGTTTAATAGTATTAAAAATATTAAATAATACAAGGTTCAAGGATTGCTCCAGGTAAATTCTTCATTGTAACATTGATAATTGTTGTATTAACTGATAGTACGATTAATTGTTGATCAGCACCTGGAATACATCCATGCCGGACATAAGAGTTTTCATCGATCGTTTGAATTTCTTCAATTAATTCATTCGTGCAATCACATGCCATAAGTTCATATACTAATTGGCAATTTGAGAACGGTAGCTCACGTTGACGTTTCATAATTCGATTTCTACCGGTACATTCATCATCCCAAGCACTCCAGGATACTTGCTTACAATTTGTAACATTTAACAAATGCTTCATTAGATTAATATAGTGAACATGAGTGCCGCTTATATTTTGAAGCTTATTCTTGATATCAGATAATCGACGATAAGGCACGTAGCAAAATAGAATAGAACCAGTAATCATGAAAACCAATCCAATGCAACGTAAAACAAAGAATAAATTCATCGAAGTGAAGCGGTTGTTTATTAGAATGACATGGAGTGAAGCATCGAAATCCTTTTTCAATACGAAAAATTTGTATATTCCTACAGAAAAATTGTAAAGGTCATATACACTGCACTTATCATGTGGGGGTATGTCATAGCCATTTATAAGAGAATATCCTATAGAAACCAAGTCGATTCGACTGATTGAAAGAAAACATTCAAGAAAAAGAAAAACTTGTCTTCAGAAATTTGATTGATGTTTTGTTGCTTGTTATGCTTCTTCTTTACAAAAATAGAAAATTTATTTACATCAGTTACTTTAATTTAGTTGATTCAATGAATTGATAAAATTGCCGCTTAGATCAGAGAAAGATCATAGGTCTGAAATCTGATGGAATAAAAAGAATAACACATAAACATGTCTTCCTAAACAGGCCTTATTCTCAAACCACCGAAAGACGTACACTTTACTTTGAAACAATATAATCAATGATGACAATGAATGATTACTTATAAACAGTACATTGTCAACATACTCAAATTGTGGGCAAATGGAGAGCTAAAAAAAATGAAAATAATAAAACAAGAAATTCCACAAAGGGATACAAAAATGATCGCAAAGACCATAGTAAAGAATTTAAGGCCAATAAAATAAAGCAATACCGACCAGTAAGCGTCATTTTTTATTACTACTATAGCTTGACCGAGACCTTTTGAGAATTAATCAAGTACAAAAGTGTAATAACTAAGAAATCCCAGTTTAAATGATGTAGCAAGTAAAAATGATCAAACCTAAATTGAATAAGTGCACTTTTAAGTGATTTATAATTTATCTGCCACTTCATATCGCTCTTTTTCTAAATGGAACTGTCAGTTAATCTATTGACAGTTATAATGATAAACGACAGAAACTATGAGTGACATATGAGAACTACGGACGATATTTCTACCATTTTTAAATTTAAAAGCTCTCAGGAAAATACGAGTCACTATAAAGAGAAAATGCAAGGAAGTAATATTGATTAATGTTCAGAGAAATTACGGTGTTGCTTAAATCAACAATTAAATTTCTTTATAAAAAATGTATGAAAAATATATGTTTAAAAAAAAAGGATAAAATGGCCGCACATCTCATTAAAATAGTTTGGAAAATCCTTAACGAATTTCAAAACATTGAAATCTGAAGTAAAGAAGAGTTTGCTTACCTATGTTTACATCTATACCTGAATAGAAAATCCCTTACAAAACTATATACATATTGAATGCCATGCTGATGATGTTTATTATTGATTCGGGTTGATTTTACTGTTGTTTTACGATAAATGATAATATATTGAAAACTGAAGTAAATGGAGCAGGTAATCGTCCTAATAAGAAATTTCATTAATTGTGACAGATTGAGACACAACTGTAATGCTACCATCTCATATTCACTTTTCGTCCACAGTGATCTGTTCGCGCACCGGCCATTTAATATCTGCTAATGAGCGGTTGAGATCATATGATTCTACCTGCAAATGACACATTCATTATGTAAATGAATTTATATGGTCGTCCCTAGATAATTTGCCGTTCAGGAAAATAAAAAGACAAGAAAGCAGACTAAACAAAAAGTACAGAAAAGGATTAAGTTGAAAAATGAGGAAATACAAAATGTTGCTCGCTTGTTCTTAGCTTCAATTAGAAAGTAAGATAAGGAAAACTTCTATCAACGTACTACATTTTTCATTGGCAAATCTGAGGTCCAAATTCGATGTGTATCCAAACTGTACCCTTTTGATTCAACAAAAATTGTGATGTTACGAAGCGGCTCACTCATGCGAAATCTGAAATAAAATTCGTTAAATATTGTGTTACACACGACTAAAGATTGGATTTGCATCCGAAACTGACTATAAAGAGATGGTAAGATTACAAGACATGTTCTTACTGCATTCCTCTTTTTCTCTTCGAAGCTTGTCTTTCGAGACATGCAATATGTTGTTTAAGTATATAGTAAATATAAAACCCAATACATTGCTCGGTAAAACAAAGGAACTATAAAGAAATGTTTACCTGCGCAATTCCATTTTTCCGTCCGGAAAACGAACTCGTACTATTGCAATATCCGTTTCATTTGCAGCTGGTTCCATTGGCAAACTTGCTGCTAATTCCTGTAAACGCTTTGTTTTGTCTTGTTCTTCTTTTGCTCGACGTTCTTCTTCAGCCCTGAAATTTACAGCTATTCCAGTGTAACGTTAATGTTACATACTAATTTGATAAACATTAATATTTTTATTTTAATGCCTTTGTTAAAGAAAATGAAATGACTCACTTCTGTTCATTCTTTTCACGTTCAAGTCTTTCCTGACGAGCTCTATCCTGTGCTAGTGATTGTTCGTACTCTCTTGCTTGCTCTTCTCGGATTTTTTCCCTTGAAACAGAAGTCACATCATGAAACACCAAATGATAATATTATTACGAGAATCTATATCGTACCATTTTGTTTCATTTGCAGAATATACAGGAAGCATTATGTACATGAGTGTTGAAATACAGCAAAAATTAATGCTTCACCTTTCAATGCGTTCTCTTTCCTCGGCAGCTTCGGCATTCTTGATACGCTGATAATCCTCTAATCCTTCCATTAATTTATTGATTACTTGCTGCGTTCCGTCACATCCTAATAATAAATATATCTTCATACTCCATAATTCAAATTTTCAAAGATTTAGATGATTGAGGGACACATATAAACTATCCGATGTTTGAAATATGTGACTTACCCCAAGCAACAGTTACTGGCAAAATGACACCTTTTTCCTTGATAATAATCACTAGCAAAGGAAAACGTTCATCGGGAAATCTGAATAAAAGACTTCATTTTATAACTATTTTAAATATTCATCCAAGTTCAGTAGTAAAAGTAATACATGATATCGAGATGTTCTAGATTTACTTTGCATCATTTAAGATTATAGCCACGCAAATGAATGGCACCAAAAGTTGTAATTATTATGTTGATAGACTTATACACAAAGTAGAAATGTGTATGATGTAACGAAATAAAAATATACTTCTCTAGTGTATGCCTTATATCGCGGACGTTCAACATATCGATCCATTCGTATAATTTAAGCCTATTCTCTTTTTGCGTAACATCCCACGGCCATGTTATAAACTGTCCTTTTAGAAGCGATGAAACCAATCCTGAACAAAGTACCTGAAAATAAGGATGTCTGAAACCTCAAACATTACACAGATAAAACAAATCAGTGAAACAATTTTTCAATATCATATTACACAATCACTACTCATAAATTTATGTTACATAAAATGGATTCAAAAAGAAATATGAAAATGAGCAAAAAATAAGAAAAAAAATATAATATACGTGAATTGAACAAAATGAAATAATGACATTTTTCGCAAAAATGTTGCATGCAACGGAACGATCATTATGCAAATAGACGGCAAGTGGTCGACGTTCTGCAACTGGCCGCCCTGGTGCCTCCAGTGCCTCACGTAAAGCATCTTGCAAAGGACCAAAATAGAAAGGAGGGTGATTTCCACCATACCTGTAAACGAAATTACCAAATATAAGTTCAAATCACAAAAATTACTGTATTAAATTGTTATAGTACTTTATATTTATTTTTAATTTTTCACAACCACTGATTACCTCGCATTCTGCACTCTTTATTTATCGCCATATTATGTTTCAAGCATATACTAGACTTTGATAAGCCCAAAAAATGAATTGAAAAATTTTTTTGAATATAGCTAATCAGCTGGTGATCTCCTGCATGTGATCTAATCCAATCATAAAAAAGAATTATAGACAAGGAAAGTTTAACTTTATCCATTGATTGTCAAATAAATAAAACCTACATCTAAATTAACAGCAAAACGAATTATAAAGCTGGGGCCAAAAAGAATAAAAACTCACCTAGCCTCAAAAACAGTTACAAAGTTATGTAATGCCTCATCGACGGATGTGAAATCAGAAGGCACTAACGGCACGCGATCATCATGAAACAACGGTCTCTAAATGGTTTTACATTTGCTTTATGAATACGGGAATTTAAACACTCTAGTAAACTTTAACAATTGGTTTTAATTATGCAAAGCTAGAATTCTTAAGACTTGACGAAATGCTGTCAAGCTTTGATGTTGCTGTTTCTATCTTCTTATTTTCTTTAAATGAATAGTTGATGCCGACAAACAAATATCACTAAAAGTATTCATTGTTCGTCGTTTAAGCGTTGGTGCAATACAATCAAATTGATATCATAATTTTTACAAAGAAGAAGCTAATAAATTAACCAAATTTACCTCATCTTCTTCATTCAACTGTTCAAAGGGAGCAGCATCCTGATAAGCATCATCATCATTATTACCGTCGTTTTCCGTAGAATCACTATTCTCTGCATCAATAAGAAAACTACGTCTAGCAGAAGGAAGAGGAATATCATGCTGCAATTCTTCATTTAGATCTGAATGTGGTCGTGTAATGCGAGAACTTGAACCACTACCCGAAGATGATGCTGTTACCAAGAGTTGACGTGGCGAGGATTCCGTGATTTTTGAACCTGCAATCTTCATGGAAATGAATACTTCTAAATAATCTTTCAGTCGCTTACTTTTTCACTTTATGATCTAAACTAAGCACATTAGCTGAGAAAAAGATGAACGGTGAAGTAGTTTTCGCTACCCAAATCGTGCAGTTCCTCATTATATTGTATTTTCTTTGTGAGCATGATTATCAATTATTCTTGAATCTTCGATAGACTATGCAATCAACAGAGATTTTAGCACTGGTACCGAAAGTATAATATTGCAAATTTAGTCTCTGTGTCATTTTATAAAGAACAAAACCATTATCATAGGAAGAGCTCTGATTGCTATTTGATTCTTCCAATGAACCGCCAGCTATCAAACGCCCAAAAGTAAAATCAGGATCTTCACCCTCATTCTCCACTGAATTGTTCCTTGATCTGTAAAGTTACAAAGTTTTATGGTGAACTCTTAGCAGAAAAAAACTTTTTTCAATTTATAATGTCTGAACGGTAGCATATATTACTGTCAAAATAAGGGACCGAACTTCAAAAAGTGTTATGATAATGCAATTAGTGAACTATGACTGGCATTTAACTGAAGTCTTTTATGAGATAAATCCCAAAGTACCAATATCAATAGGTAACCTAACCGATTTTCAAACTCTCTGAGTGCTCTTCGATGTATGCCTTCATCGTGTTCTATTAAGAGCGAATCATCAACCTCCATCGGACCTATATCATCACTATCATTATATAGTTGCGCTTCAATAGCCCTTGGCAAATCCCAATTCAATGATGCTAATGTTGCCAATGCCATCTGTTCATCCTGGATATTTGTCACTTCCTGAAATAGATATTTTAATTCAACATTCCCTAAAATGGATTTAAGTAGTAAATAGTATAATAGAACAAGTAATATAGTAGTGTAATACTTTGACAAGTCGAAAAATTATCAGAAATAAACCTGGAATTGACGCAGCATATTAGCCTGGTCACCAGTAAGTACATCAAAATCGCCCATCACTCCCTCAAAAATGCAGTAAAAAATAACGAAAAAAGCCGGTAAGTAGCAAAATTAATAACAAACAAGTGGACATGAAATGGCTAATTCAAATATAAGGTTGTCAAATATATGCAAATTTTAGCACTAAATGAAATCAAAAAACTAACAGTTTCTACCAATGGATACCGAAATAAAACATAAAAGGTGAATACATATACTTCCCAGATAAGCCGGCTGACAATTATAAAAATACTAAGAAGTATTTTAAGAAATGCGATACTATATCAAATTCGAACCTAAGTGAAACAGAATAACGGGACGATTTCTAAATAGTACGATACAAATGAATGTAAAATCGATAGACCAACTTAAAGACTAATGTTGTCCTATGAACTCCTGGTTGATTACAATAACCTAAAAATGACAGGTAATACCATCCAATGATATTACTCTATAAATTAAAATAAAATGCACACAAATATCACTTATTTTGACAATAATTTCCAAAAAATAGAAGAATAAAATAATATAAAATCATGCAAAAAAATTCAAAAATGAAATAATGGAATAAAGAAAAAACTAGAAGGAATAGGAAGAGAAAACATCTTTCCAAACTGACAATAAAAAGTGAATCCAAGCAAGGTCAAAGTTCAGAGAACCACATCAATCGATTCGACCCTCCCTCCGGCAGAGAGGCACAAGAACGTATCCATACTCACGCAGCTCCACGGTTATAGGGCATTGTGAAAATCGGTATCTCGTTGGTATCTTGTTCCATGCATATCGCCTGATCACATACAATGAATCTTCCTCCAGATACTCATATATAAACTCCGGATTATTCCGGAAAAGCAGTGATTTTTGAGTGTGATTTCATGCTCAAACATCATTATATTTCCTGGGTTTTTTTTGGATCGAAAAAGCTCACTCAATCTGATTAAGTATTAACGTATTCGGAAAATTGTACCATACTTGATCCAGTCTAAATTTTTCTCTCCTGAAAGTTGTACTAATAACAGCTTGATTTTAGATGCAATCAACTATTCTATTTACAAATTATCATACTACAAAAATGATATGGCAAGATGTTAATTGGAATTCAAGCCATAAAATCAGATTTATATGAAAGAATCTTTTTTTGACATTGACAGGTATATCCATACAGCTGTGAACTTCAGAAAAAACTAATTTATGCGATACAATCCCACTGATCGTAAGTATTAAATAATTAACCATGTTTTGGATATGATCAAAATTTTCTGGCTGAATATCCTAATCAAAATGATTTTCATTACGATAGATATTTTGTGACCAGAACATCTAGGTATTTTGTGACCAGAACATCCAGGTATTTTGACCGGAATATTCTTCAGTTTTATCATCTATATCTATTAACATAATGCATGAAAGGAAACTGAATGGATATTCAGTTACATTAACAAATACTATCAAGTAGTGATATTAGAAACAAGAAAAAGATTCAAATGATTCGAATGATTCAAACCTTAGATTACTTAATCATCGTAGATGAATGGCTCTCGGTAAATGGTACTAACAATTTTTCTGTTTTATTTCATGCGATATTTCACGCGATCAAAGTTCATTGAATCGAGTCAGTTTGTTTTCCGAGATACTTATTTGAATGAACAACAAAAACATATAATAAGATAAACGAAATTCCAATATATTTTCCTTTCATTTTTCCGATTTCACCATATATTAGTAAGACTGTATAAGTCTTCTGCTTATTCTTACATTAACAGATGAAATTTTATAAGTTGACATACAAATAACCTAACCCCAAGATAACAGCACGTTCATCCGCTAAAATGAAAGTGGTTAGATCGATGTTTTATAGTTACAGTTTGATAGAAATATAATTAATATATTTTTATATTAATTATCTATGATTTTGAATAAAATTTTACAACGTGAACTATATGTGAGTACAAGTAAGCGTGAATAGTAGGCGTGAGAAATGAAAATGCCACTTGGGATTTAGATTTTCATATTCGCTTATTACAGATTGCTTTCAAGCACACTGGAAATTATTGGAAAGGTTCTAACAAAGAGTAGCTGGGTTGATTCAATGTTTGGCTGATCAAAGTAATTATTTGGGTCATCAATTAATCTTCAATTTTTGGTTTTTCCTGATTTTTTACAGCAGTAAATTTGAATTCAGTCGCAGAAAGCATTGCTGCTGCTATTATTCTATTATAGTTATTTGTTCATATATTATTGTTTTTTTTATATTTAACTAAGCCTACTTTGTTAAAATTTTAGTTCATTATAGTGAAGTGCGCTATTTTGAAACATTGCTTTCTGGAAACTGTTTGTGGTCACCTTTTTGTCATTATTTGTGGAAAATTTTTATCATTATTATATTTGATTGGAAGTGTTAAATGTTACAGGTCTATTACACATTTGATTCTATAGTCATTGGAAAGTCTCATTTTATCTCAGCTATCTTTCATACTTTACTGCTATCACTAACTTATTGTTTTAGAACGTTTTTCTCGTACATCTCCATGTACACGATCTCATGATTGTCTGAATTTTACAAAAGCGTTAATAAGAATGTTGAAGGAAATGGCTCCCAGAAAAGTAGCTCGTAAAGTGACACAACAACCAGTAGAAGCGCTTAAATGTAGAAATGCCGCGAAGGGTAAAAAACAGGAAAAGAAGAAAGAAGCGATGAAAGTTTCTTTGTCAGCAGCAACAGTATCGTTAGGAAGAACACAAAATGTAGCCACTCTAGATACGAATGAACATACCGAAGTGGACGAACCAGCGATTTCTTCATCACATTCTCCAATGGTTAATGTAAGCATTTCGTCTATATCAATATCCCTTGTAAATTCCTGAAGCGAACGATAAAAGTCTACTTAATGTGTGAAATTTTGGACATCGGGTCGTAGATATGGAGAGATAGAAAAGGGAAACGAAGGATATAGTATAGTGTATTATATTATGTAGTATATATTAGATACGTGGCTGCTCTCTTCCAACAATCTGAGTGTTTTCCCAGTGTATTGAAGAAAGACTAGAGATAACTGATAATTTAATAATCTGTTATTGAGGGTCAGCACAACAGTATAGTAATGAATAATAGTGGACGTGGAAAGAAGAGAAAACTTCTATCCCTAGACAGCACCTCTTCCACATCAAATTGCACACTCAGTAAGTGCTTTTGAATATGGCTTTAAAAAAATTTTAGGAATATAAACGATGATTGTACTCAAAGAGGAACTTTTTTGATGTGAACTGATTGTATGTGACTTATCAGAAACAAAATGAAGATGCTAGGCCTGGTATTCTTAATATCTGTTATCTGTCCTCGGTTCTTTGTTGATCTAGTCCAAACAATATTTATTCCTAGATGAAAAATATGGTACACAGGGGTTGTAATGCAGAAGCTAATGGCCATTTTTGAAAGCTTTTGGATGTGCAAACGTGGCATTACGACATAACCAATGATTCTAACAGTGTTTTAGATAGCAGTTCAAAGAGTTCAACCGCCCGTCGACTGAAAAAGTTTCATTTATCAATCGAGAGTTTTTTGCCAACCGAAAAAGGTGATAGAGTATTGAGTTGTGGTGAAGGTGAACAGCTTGGACATCCAGGACGGAACACAACTCGGAAACCACGAGCCATTAGTACGCTTCCAGAGGAGAAATTAATCGTTCAGGTCGCTATAATATTTCTATGGCATTAATTACTTTACCAATATTTTGGAACAGTTCTAGAAATAACTGTGAAAGGAATCAAAAGTCTGATTATGCTTCCTTTATTTTCGTTATTTTCCCAGCTGTGAATACGAAGAACTTGATTCCCGGTTTGCTTCGGCATTTAAAGGCCCTTAAATAATACTTTTTCGACTAGTAAAACTGTATTACTGGTCAACTGATACGCAGAAATATGTTTGGAGATGTTGAAGACATATTTCAGGTGATAGCGGGTGGAGTTCATTCACTGGTATTGATGGAGGATGGTACGGTGTATGGTTGTGGGATTAACGAGAAAGGTACTGTACCGGGTGAGGGTATCGAGCCAGAGGGTTCCTCTGATAAACTAACTCCAATTAAGTTCAATAATTCTCTTATACAACAGCATGGAAAGGTTTGTGTTTTTGCATAAATAGTTAAAGTAAATCTTTGTAATTCTAAAAATTTCGGCAGAGGAGAAGGGTAATAGTTAGTAAGGAAAAGGGAACTATTAATGACTTCTCATTAGATGAAATGTTTTCAGGTAGTTATGCTTACTGCAGGTGCCAGTTTTTCAGCAGCGCTCACTAATAAAGGCAGTGTATTCGCTTGGGGTAATTTGCGGGTAATTATTATGTTTATAATTCTTGTTGTTGAAATTTTGCACCGTAAATGATGCTAGTGAGAACATCACTTGTTTAAGGGTATGTCGGGTTGTATTGAAAGCCACGAAACACTGCTGGAGATGGAGAAGCAACCGGTGGTCATAGTGCAGTATCAGCAAAAAGTTATCGTGAAGGTATTTTTTTTTGTATGTATAATAAAATAGAATGGCTGTTTTTAACAACTGGAAATACTTTAATTGATTAATTTTTGAAAAATTTACAGATTGCAGCAGGTGAGAATCATCTGGTAATGCTAACAGAAAATGGAGAAGTATTGACGTTTGGCGATGGATCGGTTGGCCAGTTAGGCAGGTGTTCGCGTGTTTCGCATATTCGCTCTCAACGAATGGTGAATGATTCTCCAGACTCACTGAGAATTTCAGTTTATGACAAAGAAAAAAAGAAATTGGTTATGTTCGACAATATTATGGCTGGTGGATTTTGGACTGCTGCTCGATCTATTAATGGCGCTGTTTATGTTTGCGGATTGAACAATTTCGGACAGTTAGGTGTACCAACACCAGAAGCTTTAGAAGACAATGGTTTGTGTTGTGTGTTTTTCGTTCGGAGCTCGACGAGGCATAAAAAATTCATATGTACATTATTTACTCTTTGCTACACTAAGCAGACGAATTTTTTGTAGGTAGGGTGCGACAATCGAATCGCGTCAAGTCTTGGTATATTTCTTTCGAAGACAGAAAAATTGAGTCTGATATCACTCAGGGATCGGAACGGCCAGCTTGCTACATATTATGCAAAGAAAAATCTGAGAATTTCCGCTTTTTAATCAGATATTTTAAATATTTCTATAATGGATTTTGTAGATAATCAACCAGAACTGAAAATAATGCATCCGGTTAAGGCGAGCGCATTCGATTGCACAACAATTGTTGAGCTGAGTGGTATCCAACATATCGTTGCTCTGAATACACAGGGTAATGACTTCGCATTATTTTAAATCTAAGAATTTTCATGTATTTAAAATTTTACTGATAAATACTATTCCATTTTTATCTTTATTTCCCAATGTTTGTACTGTTCAAACATTTATTAGGCGAAGTGTATGGCATCGGGAAAAACACGGACAACGCGCTAGGATTGGGCTCATGGAATGGTAAAGAGGATGATCACTGGAAATATTCGGAATTACAGAAGATTGATATACCAGAACCGATTAAAGGAATATCGGCAAGCCTTGGTTGTTCGATTGTTTGGAGTGATAACGGTAGTTTTGCCTTATCACTACTTCAAGTTGTTCACTATAGGAAGTATGGGATTTTCGAATAGTATAGTAAACAGCAGGATCTTACTGATATGCGCAAATTTACCGGACTGTAGAATTTCCTGAAGCTGTGTAGTTAAAAGGAAATACTCTTCAGGAAACGCCTACTCATGGGGTTATGATTCTTCCGGTCAACTTGGTTTGGGGATCAAAGATGATGATGAGAAGATGGTTCCACGACCACAGAAGATTACTTCGACACATCTTGATGGTTATCGCATCATTGGAGTATCTTTGGCAGACAATCATGCTTTGTTCCTTGCTAGAAAACTTTGAATGGTGAATATAGCATGCATGTATTTTAAAATTAACTGTACTCAGACATGTATGACAACGTTCATAGCACTTAATTGAATTATGTTAGGGTTCATAGAAATGGAATTCACTCTTTTCGTTGTATCACTTTTTGATAGGTACAGCTACGTTGCATTATTTTTTTTTCTTTTTGCGTTGGATTATTTTCCACGATTTGAATTATCTGTTTTTAATTAAATTTTTAAAAATTTTGTGACATTGTTTCATGCTTTCCAAATTGTTTGATGTTCGTCATAATTCCTTCTAGTTCCAATTATGATTATGACGTGTACGCGATGTCACAATTGACACCACTTTATAGTTCTTCACCTTATTTCTTTCCAAGCACTGCTACACTTTACTTATGCTTTAAACGCATATATTTTACAGCGTTGTGTTGCGCGAAACTTTGAGCAGGTGACGATGGAAAAATATAAAATCAGTAGAGTTTACTTATTCCCATTTTGTGGAAAGAAATAATAATGTGAAAATGACCAGTGTAATCGTCTGGCTAGTATTTAGTACATACTTTGGAAGCTTATCATTGTTTGATTCGTTACCATGGGGAAGGACTAGGAATCTGCCCAGACAAAAAGGGAAAAACTCATTGTTTTATATCACCTTGCGGTTCAGACTTCATTTTCATTTTCATACTATCATCCAGTGCATTAATGATATATTTCAAAGCCTTCATTAACGATTAATATGGATGGTTACACACGACAACAGGTAGAATGCAGTTAGTGTTATGAGATTATTTTTAATAAAAATTGATTAAAATGAATAAATGAACATAGTAACGAGACTAACTTGCCACAATATGAAAATGCGGTTGAGTAAAAAACTGACATATTATCTGAAGTAGTTAAGTTGAAGTGATATATAATAGCAAAAAAAGCAGTTGAAATGTTAATATATGCATAGTTACAATCAAAAATACTATCAGTAGAAATATTGGTAACAAAAATTATTTCTCAGTATAGTCTTAATCTTTCAAAACAAAAAATGCCTGCAAAACTTGAAGTATATTCGGCTTAGTTATAATGTAACAGAACTGAATCGCATTAATGATTTTGTAATCATACCACCGGTTCAAAAGATGTATTGTTTGTATACAAGGAAGGATATCTTGAGGTGAAAAGAAAAGCGTGGAATTAATTGTAAAGAAATGGAGAATCTTCGTTGTATACTATCCTACTAATAATCGTGATTGCTCCGTCCGTTAGGCATCCATCTGCCCAGCAAATGGAGTGATTCAAACATTTTATTTTTTCTTGAGAAATTCAGCTCGTTGATTTGTCATCCAATACATTACTATCCAAATCCAACGTATAATAAAATGTGATGGATAACTCAAAAAACAAAAAAGAGTGTGTAGATAATACCTTATACAAGCTATGTACATATATAGAGAGAGGCCAAGCACGGAAGGCATTCACGTGCAATTAAAGGGCACAAAATGGAAAATTAGAAGAGTTTTCTTAAATACATCGATGAAAACAATATACAATGAACATATACATTTCATACAAGTCGTTAAAAATTACAAAGAAAGCTATAAATTTAACAAAATATAATTAAAAAAGAGCCCAACACTTATATTTTTGTTAAAATTAAGAACTATTGCTCATTTTATCTCAGAAAATTAAAGTCGTTATTTTTAGTCAAAATTCAAATGAAGCAATAGTGTTTAAACTACCACGATATCCATAAGTGCGGGCTTATGCGACTGCAACTGCGAGGAGATATGCTACAAAAGCAATACCAGCAGCAATAAGAAACCAAAAAAATGCAAGTTGGTAGGCTACAGAGGAAATTAGAAATGTTCAATTTTATGCAGAGCAAAAAAATAATGCGGAAAAAAGATAAAATTTCATTAGACATTTCATGTACCCGCCTCTAAGAAGGAAGATCATTAAATGCTTTGGTGTCCATCCCTGTCTCTACATTAAGCACTTACCGCTTGTCAGGACCGGATACTGATTACTTATTATATTATACTTCATAATCCGCCCAGATTCCGTCGAGCCTAAAACTAATCAATAAGATTTTAATCCTCTCTCAAGAGTTCTTTAACGCATATTATGATTCTGAAAATAAATATTTTAGGTAATATAATTAGTGAAAAAGTAGATCAAATACTTACAGAAACACCAATAAGGGCAACCGAATTGGGTGCAAACTCCTTGGCAGGATCAGTAAAACGAAAAACATATTTATTATTGTTTCGGGGCCTTAGTTCATAAACGGATGCCGGTAAATGAACTTTAACTCCTGAGCACACATACGGTTTATTGCGTATTCTGGAATAATTTTTCACTATTCATTTATTCATAATATACTTTAGTAACCGAATAGATTATTAAAATAGTTAACCAAAAAAGCATTACTGTCTTGCAGCTTTATTAAATCTTGTTTACTTAAAACAAGAAGAATCTTACGTCGCAAGTCTTCGTGATGATTTGCACTTCGTCAACGGTTTGTTATTTGTTGTAGATGTCGTTGCAGATACCGTAACTCGTGAGATCTAAATATGCTGTTATCTGGAATGTGATTGCACTATGATCTGATTTAATTTTTTTCTTATATGGTGATAATTCTTTTGCTGCAAAAAAAAAGAAGACGACAAACGTCTTCAACCGCTCCTACTTCAGATGTGTTACAACAATTGCATTTCAAACTATGTCATTCATCACACAGTCCTGGAGACTTTATTAATTCTGTTATATATCAAATAAGTATTCTATGACGAATTCGCATTTACAATTCTACTTTCTCTCTATTCCATTTTACGCATATAACAAAACAGAAAACCGCTGCATATATTAATCTGCATATTCCGATATTTCTTTCACATTTAAATATCACAATAATCAGAATTACCGGTGGTGGTATGCTGATATCGCCGTAGCTCCGTAACGGATGTCTTGCATTACTGTTGGCCGACAGCGGTTTAACTGGGGTTGTAGGTGATGTGAATTTTGCATGTGATACCGTTCGCTGAGCTTTAGCTTTCTGTACCAACAGATGATCACCCTGACTTGGTTTTCCTCCCTTTTTTTCATCACTTTCCTTCTCTATCATTTCCTCTAGCTGCAAATATGAATAATTGGAGAATTTTATATTATTAGAGAACAATTAGCTCTTCTCCTTCTCTATTGGAACATTATACATTTTTTATTTTTAAATATACAACCTCACTGGTTTTTCTTGGCGAAGCTTTAAGTGAGACAGGTCGAGACGTTGGCAATATTATTCCTTTCGAAGAATCTTCAATACGAATTTGATTAACCTGGAAATTTTCGAAAACAATCCAAATAATCTTTAATAAACCAAAGTTATGCTAAGGTTACACCCTAATTTAAATTTTAAATGGAGAAAAAATTTCTTCGTGGCAAACCTTATTAGCCAGTTGCGAAAGATGAGTGGATTTGGAGCCCATCGCCCAGCACCACGGCTGCTTTTCAATAAGGAATTCCTGTTGTGGTCCAATCACTGAACCAGGCCTGCAAATCCGTAACCAAGCGATTGATTCGGCTGCTGTCACACCATATTCTTTCATCAACCAACAAGCTATCAACGTACCAGTCCGGCCTAAGCCTGCCTGAAATTTGATGCAAAGAATAAGTTTTTATGGAAATAATGCAATCCATAACAAATGATTTAAATGCTTTAAATGAACGCATGAACCTTGCAATGAACGGCTACGGCTCCTTTGGCACTATCAACAACATTAATAAATCGTTCGACAATTTCGTCTGAGGGCACTGAACCATCAACGAAAAAGAGATCTACATGTTCGAAACCTGCGTCTAAAAACCTGCAAAAATAATTTCATTGAAAAATTTTCTAAATTTGAATCAAAGATAACTCAATATTTTTTGAACATACTAATACCGATATAACGAAAACGAACCTTTTGGCATCATACATACGCTTGTTCAGCCGTATGATGGTCGAAATATTATGTGTGCGAAAATAATCAAAATACACTTCCGGTGCGTGGTATGGATAACCTAAAATTTCTCGATACTTGAATTTTTTTTTCTCTGGTCTGTTACTGGCTACTACCAAACTAACTTTAAACAGTGATAATGATCATAACCAAGTAATTACAAGTGTTCCGAAATTTAAATGGTCTGAAATGGAAAAAACTCGGATACTAACCATTCTCAACAACTGATTTGTTGTGCGGCCCACAGAAGCTGAGTACTTTAGTGGGTATAATCCAGTTCAAATCACCATTCTCGACTTTCTCATAATATTCATATTCGTCCGGATCGAAAGTATCAAATGTCAACCAACCAAATTTCATCGCCTGCAATAAACCAAGTATACAAACTTCGCATGAAAAATCAATCGATGGATTTTTCATTCATCTTAAATTTCTCTACCCCACAAATCAGTTAAACCACTCAGTACTTTTGACCAATAATTGATCAATAAACCTAACACTGTTACCGAAAATTTGTGAGCTCTTATAAATACCTTCTCAATACTGCGAAGCACATTGTGAAGATGCAGTCTATAGGTTGCTGGACCCATTGCTGCATCCCGAAACCCGATAAAACCATTCGGTTCCGCTTTGTGTATTCGCAAATATGCTATTTCGGCTGTCATTCCCAAATATAGAATCTAAAAAACAAAGAAAAACATTTATTAAAGAAAGAACTGACTCCGTCGAATACTTTCGTTTCATATAATCTTAAGCACCCATAAAACATACAACCAATTTATTTTAATAATTTCCTTGTATTTTTTTTTCTTGTTATTCCTCCTCATTTTCGTTATTTCTCTTCTATCGTCTTAAATTTTATTTCATCTTGCTTTTTTTGTTCACACTACATGCATTGTTTTTGTTTTGATTTATTTTCTAAAAATTTTATGTCTTATTAACGAACCATAAAAACTAGAAGAAATTTCAATTAACATATTTTTAATTTCTGACAGATAGAATAATTATATTATAAAAAAGTATGAATCAAAAGTGAGAACATACCGCATAAGAGCCCACTAAATAAGCTGTATTTACTCGACATTCGTCGGCAGATCCGCAGCATACCACCACAGATTTCTCACCATCCAACTCCTCAATTTCAAAAAAAAAATGTTTCGAAAATAATGCCAAATAAACAAGATAAAATAAAATGTTTATTGTTATGGTATTTAGCTCGTCTTCATCATTGTCAAATAATCTCAAGTGCAAAATTATCTTGCGCTGTCAGAAAATCTTACCGAAAAATCATACTTGTCTATTCAGAAAACATATAACGGACAATATTCTGATGAATGACTTTATTACTGTTAAATATACCTCTAGTCTTTCTGTGAGATTTCGACAAAATCGGTAAAGAACCGACAGATTTAGTGGCCCAAAATCGGAGTAGAAACTGTCATAATGCACTTCGTCATCGACATAATAATAATCCGTAGAGCGATCTGATTTTGGTCGATTTTGGAATGCACAAAAAAAAAGTTTTTTTGGAATAATTTCTGCCATCCTTCCATGCATATTACCACTCTGTATGAGCGGTTCACGGGCCATTTAGGTGATGATATAATGATGGCTCCTTTCAGCAAGTGCCTGACAGATTCTTTAAATCCTTGCCAGATTTACAGTTCATAATTCATGATGCGAACTGTTGTGTTTTTTCAAATGGTTGTTCCCTGACACACGGAATGATTTCCTTTTACTGAAATTCAATGGTATTCAAAATGTGTCAGCAATAGCAATTTTTTCACGAAATCTCACCATATGATTTTACATGGAAATTTTGAAATCCATGCCCGTTTGAAGCTACAAATCTTTGCTATTGAAGAATTTATTTTGCTGCGTCAGAAAAATAAGCTAATTGGAGTTTCATAAAAATAAGTTATTTGGAGTTTCGATAATGCACATGAAAATTTTACATGACTACAAATCCACGGAATTTAATTTTGCATATTTCACTTAAAAATCAAGTTAATGTTCGAAATAATTTCATGACTCTACAGGATTTGACTATTCTCAATACTACTTGAAACAGTAAATTTTTCTAACCGAAAATGGTGTTACTTAACCATGAAAATCTCATCGATTAGATTCCGGGCTTACGTCTACATCTCAAATACTTTGTCTAAAATTCATCCACGATAGATGATAATTAGTCATGAATCCAGCAACTCTGGAATAGATACAATGTGAAATTGAATTAAAACATCAGTTAAATGCTGCAATGGCATAACCAATTCATCTATCTATGAGCTGAAACGATCCTGCATTTAAATGTTGCACTAATGAAACATTCAAGTTCAAGTACCGTATCTCAATTAAGTACCATACTCCATGCATCAAAACAATCAAGAACATACAAAAGTAACTGGTCACTTCACCTTACTGTTTACGAAAAACAATAGAGCTAAGTGTCATGACCCGTTGACCTCACCACCGTACCGCATCTATACCTTCCAATGTCCTGTAAACAATATCAAAATACGGTCCGTTATGAAAATACATGTCTTGCGTAGTTTCTCCTAATTATTCTTTGGAGGTGATTTTGTTAATCAATAATATTTCTTCGGGTAGATGTGTTGTCGGTAATTCCTTCATTTTTTATAAATGCATCGATCAAAGGAAATACGGTAGAGTGTGTAACAGAACGGGACGATTTTTCGAATATTTCTTAGTAACTTCGATGAAACTGAGAGATCTTTCGTGATTCTGCAACAGAGAAAATCTTGACGATTCAGTTTTTCAGAATTGTCCGCTTAAATGGAATGTTGATAAGAAGTAGGCGAAGGAAAAGGAATCAACGAAATGGGAAGCTGTGAGCTTGAAAACGCTGGTTTCGTGGAACCGGACGCGGAATTTGCCGAGGATGATTTATTCGGTTTAGATGATGTCAGCGAGACTAGTTTGAATAGTAAGCACTTATTTGAACCGAAAAATTGAAAATCGACACGGTTAGACTGAAAATGTCTCAATAGCTTTAATATGAGGAGTAAGTTAAATAGAGAGGTATAGACAAAAGGTATAGCACTGAATAATTTATTTCGGCTTGTAAAAATCATGTCTTTCTGGGATGGAGAGAATAAGTTTCTGCGCAGTTCAGTTTTTGTTTTTCTTTTCTTTATCATTACTAATTAATGATTATACTATAGAATTTGGTACTATCGACTCATAAAACTGCTACAATTAATTGATACTTTTTAATTAATAGATCATTTTGCAATAGAAAAAGTTAGCATGTAAAAGTTGGTCGTCAACTATTTATTGTTGATTACTGATAATTTGTTTTTGATTGATTAGATCATCTTATAGTAAACAAAAATAATTGCATAAATTAAAGTAATTCTACCGATTAACTGATAAATTTCATTTTTTAATTCTCTACTGTGGGAGAAATACTTAATAATAAATCTTTGTCAGCTTTATTGTGTTAAAGTTTTTTTGAAATTTTGCAGAGGAATTAAACTTATCTGACTCGATTTTTAACACATCATCGTTTCTGGAACGCGATAATTTCGAGAAGGAACTTGGTTGTTCAGCAGATGATCCGTTTGCAGAAAATTTCACTGAAATAAGCCAACATGAGATTGTGAATGTGATCGCCGACGGTGATTGGGTGGGAAGGTGCATACTATAATTAAACTAGTTTTTACATGCTTTTTTTTTGCTCACATTTATGCTCTTGCATTAATTTTAGGCCGATTGTGGTAGTATACGCTTATCGACTTCCCTCAAACAAAACATTTAATCACGCGAAATTTTTGCGGTAATTTCTTCACGTTTTTAAAATAATCATTTCTGATCGGATTACTTTTTCCTTGCTAAAAAAAATTATTATTTTGATTATACAACTTGTCGTTGTTTTTGATCAGAAATTTCTTTTTCATTGTCATATTTTTTCCTAATCAGATTTCAAGAGAATAAGAAAAGAACTTCATGAATAGTTGAAGATACAAATATTACTGATTCTTCTGTTACTGATCTATCTGAACATGCTGTCTAAGTGCAAAAAATATTGATTGCAGGTTTTTACAATTTACGTTGGATAAATTAGTTGAGTTGGACTATACTATTCTGTATTTCCACTATGGATTGCGAAGCAATAACAAACCATCTTTAAAATGGCTTCTTCAAACATACTCCATTCTAGACAGAAAGTGGGTTTTCTTTTTTCTTTGCAGCTCAAAAGGCATCATTGTAATACAATATTTATTCTTTTCCGAAAGAATCTGAATTTGCAGAACTTTCATATTTTTTGATGAAAATGGTTAATCTGGTTACTGAAGGGTAGATTTAACACAGAATTGAAGCTCTTAAGGCTATGATTTTTTTTTCTTATATTCCCTAATTTTTATTCCAAATAATCTATTTTATGAGTCTTGCGCAGATATAAGAAGAATTTGAAAGCGCTTTATTTGGTTCATCCGACACGATTCATTCGCATTATTTGGAATATCTTCAAACCATTTATATCTATTAAATTTGAGCGAAAGATTCATTATGTTAATTATGTCCATGAATTGGATTCGGTTCTGCGCGTGGAGCTACTTAATCTTCCTCAACCTATCAAAGAGTGCCTTTTTTGCAACATTTAAAGTTTTAACAGGATCGCTCTTTTTCTTTTAAAACTTGGATGAGAATAAATGATTGTTGTTTGATTGTCGTTCAGACTATTAATTTAATTCTACTTTTTAGCCATGACTCTTCGCTGCTTCTGGCTTCACGTATTACTCCTGATAAATCACAATTAACTAGAATTTCCTGCCCAACACCGCGTCCAACTCAACAGTTCAATGTTCCATTACAGTTGTAAGTTGTTTGAGATATACGAGAAAGAAGTTCACATATACCCCTCCCCGAGAATTAGCTCTGTTATTTTGATGCAGTGGTTTAGGATACAACGGCAGCTGCTAAACTTTTTGAATATCGAAAGTATTAATGATATATTTAAAGTAGGTTTTAAAGGATATTAATAAGAATAAATTAATTCAATGAATGGGATTTTGTAGCATATTATCCCACAATCCTGATTGTGATGTACCTCCTGTAGTCACCGATCTCATTGCATTTCTGCGCGATAATTCATTAAACGTTGTTGGGTTGTTCAGACGATCTGCTGAAGTTAATTCGATTCGAAAATTGCAGGAACGTATTGACAAAGGTTCCTATTTTGGTTTTCTAATTCATATTTCAGACTGCATCATGAACTGCATGTGACTTCTTTAAAAGTTTTTTTTTTAAATATTAAATATTAAAAGTCCTGTTAGGCTGGAAATATACCTATTTATATACCTATCTATGATACCATTTTTGTTTAGGTATACTTTAACTACTAACTTAATATCTGCGAAATTGTTTACAGGTGAACAAATAGATTTTTTGAATGAAGAATTGTATAAGGATAACTTACAAGCAGCATCTATCGATGCTGCGGTCTTACTGAAGTTATTTTTACGTTCACTTGGCGAGCCGGTTACTACCAATGCATTGTACCCTAAACTTGCTGCTCTATCAGGTACTACTAACTCTTGATTAGTTACTGATTAATATAGGTTTATAATGAATATTTGTCCATTTTATCACTAATAATATTATCATATAAGGAAAATCTGAAAAGATGGAATAGCAAAGAAATGACCGAACTTATACAGTAGTATTTCCTTTTCAGAATTGCCAAAAGACAGTAAATTAGGGGCTATCATTGAAATTGTGGATGCCCTTCCACTTGAAAATCGAATATTGTTGAAGACAGTATGCCACTTTTTAACAGAGGTTTGTTAGTTTTCATTTTCATATATTACATTTGATGGCAATTTTTATCTGAAACTATATCATGCAATTTTTATCAACTCATGGCAGAGATATGATCGATGCTGATTATGGAGGAAATATTCATATCAGAAATATAAGGGTCCCCAATTAAAGTGGTTTTTTGGTTTGTTATGAGGAGTAAAAATAAAATTTCTACTATTTTTCAGGTAGCTGCTCACAGTAAAGAAAATATGATGAATGCTAATAATCTCAGTGTCGTTTTCGGTCCAAATTTAACATGGCCTACAGATCGCAAGGTAAAATTGATACCTGAATATAGTGCCATTAGCGGGCTTTTTGCAAAACAACCATTTTTTCGAAATACGAAGACCTCAGCAACCGAAAGTAGGTCACAAAATTGCTTATAGTGAGATATTACGACATTTCATCATAATTTATTTTTTTTAGGTTCCAATAGCTCAGTTGAATAACCTGAATAATTTTTGTTATCGTTTGATTGTGGACTATGATAAAGTGTTCAAGGAAAAGTAATATATATCCAATGGGAACATTCAGTTATCTTGTTTTTTGGAATTCCTATATTTAAAAAATTTTTTGCTCAGTCATACGTCAATTGAAAGATTTAAGTACAAGTCTTCTAAATCATCATTTTTTTTGTCCATATGTGATTATTGAAGAAACGTTGGTGTATCTAGCCTTCTTTGGCATCTAATTTTCATGTAATATCAGAAATAATTATCTAATTGGATCGAAGGACGAAGGGCAACGATCAAGTTGCACTGCGGTCGCAACGATTTCAATAATCTCACATTCGATTAAAAAAACACTTTCTTTGTAAAATGAAAAAAAGCTCCTAGAAAAGTAATTTCAACGGAGTTCTGCTTTTGAGTACATTGTCTTTTGTGTTAAACGTTGGCGGCATTTATAGATATTTCGTTTTTCACTTCATTCTATTCATAAATTTCCTATATACAGAAAATTATATGTAACACAGCACTTATTTTGTACTATCAGTTATAGTGTAAATTGATCAGTGATGAAGACTGAAACTGTGATATTTGTGTTCACTTCATTTCAATGAAAAATGTGATGCTATGCTATCATAGTCTTATTAACATAATTTTTTTAAATTCACGCTGATTATAAAATAAAGCTTTGTACAATGCAACTTACTGGGCAATATTTGTACGATATTTAACGGCATTTTCATTTCATAAACAAGTTAAGAAAAATTCTCAAGATGCAAACTAAAACAAGAAGTATATATTTTCACCTCAAAGGAATAAATACAGTAGATAAAAGTGAAACGATGAAAATATCTATGCAGCATTTGTCTTCAAAATCTTTCTTTTTTTCTCTTTTCATTCTGGAAAGTAATAAGAAAATCAATTTGGACGATGTTTGATTGCTGAAAGATTGATTGATAATTCAGCCAAATTGTCTTATTAACTTCAATATCACAGTTGTTTATCGATAACATATAATCAATATTGCTGTCTATGATTTTATAAAATGCACCACAAATCAATTATTATCATGTGGCACAATCCGTTATTTGTAGTTAGCATAATTTAAAATAAATTTTATGATATAATTAAAATTTATAATTGCGCCCATTATGTATCATACTGAATTGTCGGAAATAAACTCATGAAGATGTTTTAAATGCAAAAGTTTGAAGAATGTTCAGATAATATTAATCGTCTTACTAGACAAACATGAATCAATTACAGATCTTTCCATCGTGTTGCAATAAATTTTCAAATTTTTTTTTCTGCTTTTGTGTTTCTAATTTTAAAGTTTATGAAATTTTGTTAAAGAGAATATGAATAGAAGAAAATTGATGAGTAAAGTTTATCATTGAGATACTTTTTATATCCGATATGCGTAATATCTTAATTCAATTAGCATTATCATTTTCGCATTACCAATCTTTAACATCTCAACGCTTTCATCGTTATTTCCAAAAAATTAAAGTTTTAAAACTTCAAAAAAAAGAAAATAAAAGATAAAATGATATTGATATTATGGGATACTATCACATTTCTTTTCTTTTTCAAATTTGGTATTCTGAAGTTTAAATTTTATTTTCAACAGTTTATTTATTACTGTGTAATAAAATTAATGCGATTTTCCATCTGTTAGCACAAAAATGATGGATAAAATCCTTTCTTCTTTCTTTTGCAGAAAAAGAGAAATTTTATTATTTTAAATATTATTACTAGGGCAACGATTATTTAGTTTTAAACTTCAAAACTTAAGTTTTCCTCTTCTCTTTTATTATTTTGTTATCATTGTAAAATGTTATTCATTATTAATTTTTAATATCATATAACTTTAATTAATTTGAAATGTTTTATTTTTAATTTTTAAATTCTTCGTTTTCAAAATATTGGTATTATTAAGCTCTTTCTAACATTTATCATTTCGCTGTTCTATCACATCATTATCAAATGATAAAAGATTGGTGATAGTGTGGCTAAAGAAATGAAAAAATCCGTCGAATGATGATAGAATAAAAGTTATAACTAATCCGTATTAGATTTATTTATAATGTTAATAAAAGCTGCAAGGCGTTAATTTCATGATAGCAGAAAAAAGTTAATAACTATCATATGAATAATATTTTGCAGGTGTTTATGCCATAATTAATTTTTCATTTCTAGTTATTTCCAATCATTCATAGTTACTCAATTTCTTCTTTCCTATGTGATATATATCTATTAGTTTCATTAGGTTTTTTATTTTTATTTCTTGCTTGATATAATAAATTAAAATTACTTAATTTTTATAATTTTTTTTAAAAAGTTAATAGAAAATTTTAGAGAACCATACTGATTGATCGGAGCAAATTTTACGTGATCGCTGAAATTAAATTTAATTTACAAAATATTAAATTATATAATTTGATTTGGTGATATCTCTTACTTTTCGTTTTTTAGTCGGTTATAAAATTGATTCATTAAAAAGAATTTTCTAGAAAATCTAATGAAATGAGCAAATATGAAAAGTTAAAGATTTTCAATGAATTCATTGATAACAATTATGCAACTTATCAGAAGATAAGACTTGATAATAATGATAATTGTTTACGAATCAAAATAATTATTTTTCTAAAAATGAAATATTGTCAAAAAGTCATAAAACATTTCCTTTTCCTTCTTTTTTCTTTAATCCTAGAATTTGCTATATTATTGGAAAAGATTTGTTCTTCATTTTTTCTTACTTTCGTTTTTCCTTTCTCCTTCTTTTTTTCACCGAGGAAAGAAGAAATAGAAATTATTTCAAGAATGAACTAATAACTCTTCGATAATGAACTATTAATTGCATGGCAATTTCAACATTCATTCATTTTATCATTTCTAAAAAAACAACTCAAACTTCTCCTATCATATATCATTATCAATTCTTTGTCATCCAATTTTTTTCTTTCAACTTTTTCGTAAAATTTTTAAAATTGAAAATTAACATATTTAAGCATGAAAAATTTTTTTGCAACGAAAAGATTTAATAAATATTTATTACGTAAGAAAATTATGAATTAATGTTTAAGAAAGAAAGTTTAATAAGTTAAGAATAATCAGGCCGTTTATGAAAAGATTTGGAATTGCAATAGGAAATTTATTTCCAACCTAATTCTCAATTTAATATTAATAAAAAGATATCAGGAGAAGATATAGAATTGTTATCAGTGAGAAGTATCGAATTTGTACTTAAAAATAGTTAATAATGAATGAATAGGAAATGATTTTCAACCTAATTGTCAAGTTTAATATTATCTTACGGATGGAAAATTTTTTCAATTAAAATCGTTTCAATGCTTTCAATTTGTCTTCTGCTTAATCTTTCTTTCTTTCGATGTTATAAACGTTATTTTTGCGGCAGTTTAATAAAATTTATAATTTTCATGAAATATATCTGTTAATCTATCGATCGATAATGTGCGGTTTATTTGCATCAATTCATGGTCAAGACGATGATAACGATGATAAGTTAGTTTCATTTTCTTTTAACTGGCAAAACTATTTCTTTCAAACTTTCATCTCTCTTTTTTTTTCCACAATTCTTGATAGCAAATTTCATCTAAGATATTTTACTTACTTTTAAAAAATTATTTTCATGCAATAAGTGATTCTTCATTTCATACCCCTCTAAATATAATCGACTTGTTTGTCTAAAGTTTCAAAGTTAATGCATAAAGTATATATTTTTCAAATGTACTAATATTTACAAGGATTTTAAGTTGTTATTTTTAAAGAAAAAAATTAGAAAGCGAAATTAGCATAATTTAATTTCTTTTTTTTTTGATCGTTTTTATTATCATGTTATCCGATAGATAATTGCTTCAGTTTGCGTTATTCAATGGAAAGAATTGTACTTTAAGCTTGAAATTTTTTTTCTTTTTCATCTCTCATTCATTTTCCTTTCTTTCATTTTTCCATTTAATAAAAGTAACTTAAACTATCATTATGTTCCGATTTTCACTCTATTAAAAGTAATTTTTGTTTTAAATGAACGAATAGAATTAATTTTTATTTGATCACATCGTTAGTGGTAGAAGTGATAAGAAGAGTTATCATGAAATAATGATGTATGATTTAAGAGAAGAGAATGAGGACATTGTTTTGAGTTAGATTTGTTAATTTTTTTTTCTTGCTTCTTCTTCGTCTTCGCCTTCAATCAATTCAAAAGAATTTTTCGATGTGTTAAAACTGATAACAAAACTTTGTTTTTTTTTTTTTTTGTTTGAAATAGCTTTCTGTTTACTTATTGAAATGAATAATTATAAATGAAGGTGAAGGAAGAAAAAGGAAAAATACATTCATTTTCTAGTATGTACTTCTCCTACTACTTGACAAATTTAATTCAGTAAAAAGAAAAGTTTTTCTCTCTCTCTCTCTCCTCTTTCTCTCTCACTTCTTCTCTTTCCTTCTCAGAATGCTCCCAAAATACATTTCGAAGACGAAGAAGTATTTAGCTGAACTAATCTAACCTTAATTTCAGCATTAGTCATTTATATTTTCATTAATTAAGCAATGATATCGTAACTTTTCTTTTTGGAAATTACTCGAAATAAATTTTCTTCCATAATCATTTATCATATGGATAGATAATCGATAGTATGAATACTGTACATTAGATATTTAAATTGATAAATACTGTATACATACTGTATATTAGATATATAACAACTATAATTAATAGCAATAATAAATAATAATAATAAATGATAAGAAATAATAATAATAAATAATGATAATAAATAAT
>JABVXU010000610.1:0-31827 GCA_013365365.1 Cruorifilaria tuberocauda
TAAATAAATTATAATGTTAATAATAATAATAATATCAATGATAATATTAATAATAATAATGATAATGTGCTGATGATAAATGACAATGATGATGATAGTGATACAAAATACTGGAATAACAACTAGATGATGATGATGATGTGATGATGATGATAATAGTGCAAGATATTGAAATAACAACTGATAAACGTATGACTCTTTAAAAAAAAATATTTTTGCAGTAATCGCTCTCGTCATTTTTCCTGTGTAAACAAAACAAAATTTAAAAAAAACTGAAATTATTATTATTACTATTATTATCATTGCTGCTAATCATTTTGATATGAAAATGTTTATTTATCATTTTTTGAGAGCAACTACTGAAAAATACCATTTAATTGATAATAATATTTGTATCAATGATAAATTTATCAGAAAAGTTCTAATAGTTTTAATTGCCAAAAGAAAAATTTTAATAGCCGAAAATTAATTGGTTTTTTGGAAAAGAAAAATTAAATCATGAAATTATAATTATTGAAGTGAAAGAAAAAAAAACAAGTATCTTTTTTTTTAATTTATTTTTTAATTAAGTGATTTTTTTATCATTCACAAATTATCATTGTAACTTTTTCATGTAACTTTATCATTTTTGATCTAATCCTGAATAAAATTATGCGTATAGAAGATTACTCGAATTATAAAAGTTATAAATAACTATTCTAAAAGCTATAAAAGATTACTCTTTCTCATTTCATTATGATCAATTAAGTTTCACTTCGAGTAATCATCTATTTATTTATGTATATATTTTATTTTATGATAGGAAGCATAAATATTTATCATATTACTTATTCTCTTATATAGTATATTACTCTACTTATTTATGTATATATTTTATTTTATTTTATGATAGGAAGCATAAATATTTATCATATTACTTATTATCTTATATAGTATCTTACTCTTATTAGCTAATTTTAGGTTTCTATTCCAAATGGTAGCAAAACCATGCAAATCTTTTCCACTTTCAAGCGGAAAAAAAAACTATTGCAGTATAATTTTTGCTATAAAGAACTCTACAATTCTTATCAGTCTTATTCATTTATTACTTTTTATTACTTATCTTTAAATATTTCAAATAAGTACTTGTGAAAAAACAAATACAATTTAAAACTCAAGTATTATATTTTCAGTGATAAAATTGTGATAAAGTTTGATTTGCAAATGAGAAAAAAAAATTTTAATCAATTTGTTAAAATTAATCAGAACAAGAGGTGATGCTGATGATGCTATAGGACACATCACATGGAAATGAATTGTCTTCATGTATCAATCCCCTTCCTTGTCTACTACTATAAGCGAGCTTTTATTAATAATTGTAAGTGAATGTAAGTAAGTATATTATAAAAGATTTCGTCGATAATCTTCTACTGATTGAAGTGTGGTGGAGAGAATGATGCATATGAGTGAGTAAGTTGCTAGTTGTTAAAGCATATCGACAATCGCGCACGTATCATGCAAGCTTCTTCCATGCATTTCCTCTTCCATGAAAGACCCATCTGTTCCGATTACTTAATTACATTAAGTAAAAGCATTGTTACTACAATAGCAATAAAATGATAATAAATCTTTTAATAATTTATTTTCTCATTTATAATTTATGAAGAAAAAAAAAATCAATTACTAAAAGGAAATTTAAATTTCAACAAAAATTTTTGATAAGAAAAAAAATCTGAACGTGGAATATATATGTATATGAATACGTGGAAACGTATTCATAGATTGGCTCAGATATGCTCAGTTATCAATATTATCAATTTCAATATTAGTTATCAATATAATCAATTTCTAATATGTATTATCAATATAATCAATTTCTAATATGTATTATCAATATAATCAATTTCCAATATGAGTTATCAATATTATCAGTTTCCAATATGAGTTATCAATATAATCAATTTCCAATATGAGTTATCAATATTATCAATTTCCAATATGCATTATCAATATTATCAATTTCCAATATGCTTTATCAATATAATCAATTTCCAATATGAGTTATCAATATAATCAATTTCGAATTTTTTATCAAGTTCTGTTATTCTTAAAATGATAAATGTTGATGAGAAATTTTGTTGAATTGAAAACAAAAAAAAATGATAATAGTATATATTATTGTATAGATGGAAAAAAAAAATCTTTTTAAACCATAATCTTCTTTTTTTCCTCCGATATTTTAATCCTTTTCTCTTTCTTTTTCTCTCTCTCTCTCTCTCTCTCTCTGTTTGTTTCTCGTTCCATCAATCCGAATCACATACATTTTGTCACATTTTTCATTGGATAATCTGGATGTTCAGAATTCAGAAAGAAAGAAGTGAAAGTGATGTAAACAGTGGATGATGATATAGTAGTCTATTGAATTTAAGATATTTTAAGCATCATTGAATTCTGTTAAAAGCACAATTGATAGAGTAATAAATAATCATAACAGGAAGAGTTTGAAAAGGTGGAAATACGGCTCGATGGGCACATGCAATTGCTGTCCATTCTTTTTCCTCTCTCATCATCATTATTATATTGTTTGAAGAGTAAAATTAGCGATTATTAGGGGATTTGTAGAAAGATTTTTATTCAAAGCACATTTGCAAGTTGTAAAGTTGGAAATGTTATTGAATGAAAATTGTATAGGAGATTTCTAAAAAAAAATTTTTATATTATTAGATAATAAAGAAATTCTGTTAAGTATAATAGTAAAAAGTATGAATAGAGGTAATGATGATGAGTATAATAGAAGCATAATGAAAGTAAAGTATAATTCAAGGTAGAAGCTCTTTTTTCCTCCTTCTTCAAATAACTTTTAACTCTAAACAGATTTTACTTAGTTGAAGTTAGATGTAATAGAAAGTAAAAGTTCCTGTTTTGTTTTTTCTTTAATAATCTTTTACCCTAAACAGATTTTACTTGTACGAAGATAAGTATGATGGAAAGCAAAAGTTTCTAGCTTTATTTTTCCTTTAAATCATTATTACTCTAAATCAGACTTTACTTAGATTATTTCAAATATTGTAAATTTTTATTGGCAATAATTGAGTTGATAAAAAAATGCTTATCATAAATAAACTGGCACTGATAAGCTGATAAGCTAGCACTGATAAATTAGCAATTATTCTAATTATCTAATTTTTTTTTTTATGAAATTTGTTTCTATTTTTTATTCAAAATTCATATAAATCCTTAATCCGTCTCTCTCTCTCTCTCTCCCTCACTCTCTCTCTCTGATAATCAATTAATCATTTCAATGATAATATTGAAGAAATGATTTGCTTATATAAAAGCCATGAGAAGAGTGGTTGCTATGGTAGAGGATTAGTTTTACCATTCATGATTTCGTCTCATACATATACACATTTCACATTTATCATATTTCAGATTATTTTTATTTTCAAAATGATAATTTGTTTTTCATCATCCTGAAGATCATCGATTGAACACAAAATACACTGAGAGAGAGAGAGAGAGAGAGAGAGAGAAAGGGGAAAGAAAAGAGGTCACAATTCATGAATCATATTTCGCAATTAAACAATTTTAAAATGATCTTGAATTTTTCAACAACGCTAATGATGCGACCATTTCAGGTACATATAAAATAATCGTTACCTTTTTCGCAAACAATAAGATAATATGATGAAATTAGTAATCATTGATGATTGATTACTACTATACTTAATTGATTAATTTCAATGTCATATTATTATTTCATTCTTAGAGTTGAAGAAAAAAAAATCATGGTAACACCGTTGAAATCATGATAATAATCGCGATTTAAAAAAAAATTTTAATTGTTTTTTTGATTTATCATTCTGTGCTAATGTACTTTTTATCAGGCTTAAATTTAAATTAATTTAAAATTTCTTTATCATTTGATTGATAACAAATGTTCATTTGCTGAGCTAATTATTAATGCAGTTTATGCCTCTAATTACAGTTTTGTTAAAAAATTAGCATAATTAATGATGAGCGACAAAATGATACAATTAGCATTAAAATAGTAGCTGATTTAACTCGCCGAAAAGATCACCGATGATACCGGTTGATACCGTTCCGTTCATTCATTTTCCGCTTTCTTCTAGCAATTCTTATCCTTTTGTAAACATGCAACTAATTTGACAGAAACAAGCAACCTCTCTCTCTCTCTCTCTCTCTCTCTCTCTGTTTCCGTTTTCCGTCACCCCTCCTTCCTTCCTTCCTTCCTTTCTCGTCTATATTTTCCTCTTCCATCAAAAGGATCCGTTCGTTATATTCTTTCCGGAATTCCTGATATACTACTATGTTTTTTTTTTCTTCCGCTAATTTGTCTTGTTTCAGTCAACAGGAATTGAATATATTCTGGTCTGGTCTCGAATTGAATGAAATGGAATTCATGCATTGAAATTAAATCAAAGCTGAATACTGAAATGATGATTAATTAATTATCGATTCATTCTAATTTAATTTATACGAAATACATACATATATATATATAAAAGATGTAATTAAATTACACAACGAATATTATTTTACATTACTGAATAAAATAATATCTTCCCATTTTTTTTGTTTTGCTTGATTCAATCAAAAATGCTTAAATCGACTTTTCGCTTTTTGTTTGAAATTTATTTGAAAGTGAATAAGCTATGCCAGTAGAGAGTGGAAGAAAATGTTAAGAAGCTAAATGCATGTGATGTTAGCGCTATCAATAGCTCTAACAGTGTTCTGTTTACAGTGTGTTAATGCAAATGAGCACCTGAATTGCATGAAATTCAAACCGGATATTGCTCCTTTACATTCCATACTTGAATTAAATTCAAATTTAATGTTTAAAAATTTTTCACTAATCAAATATGTAGTATTCATGTACAGTAATGAATTTTAACTTTGAGATGCTATCGATTTTTATTTTTGATTTAGGTAATTCCGATTAATATTAATATGTGAAATTTTTGAATTATTTGAAATGATAACTGCTTTTTGTATTAGCTTACTAAGCCAAATGAAATTATCCAGAATATCTCAGAATTTATCCTAGAATTATCCTAAAATTAAATAATTTTTAATAAGTTAGAAATTTCAGAATTGCAATCTTTTTTGTAATACTAATAAAAATAATCATTGTAATAAACTTTTGATTACTGATAAAATGCATGTAATTGATGAATAATGAAGTGATTCATACCTTAACCTTTCATGATTTATAATTTTTTCAAAAATTTAGAAAGATTTCAAAAGGAGAATTACGGTACCTCGTTATATGGTTTTCAAAGTAATCAATCATTTTGAAAAGATTGGATGAGAAGTGATTGTTGGATGATCTGCAGTTCAAGGAGGTCATCCAACTCTTCTAATCCACTTCATGTGCAATACTTTTGCATTCGTTGATGAATAAATTATGCATTTTTTTTTTTTTTTTTTTGGAGTGCAAAATTAATAATTATTCAAATATGATAGAGAAACATTTATCAAAATTTTGATCAATGATTGTTTGATCAAATTGATTGATCATTTCAATCTCTAATTATTTTAAATTAAATTTCTATCAAGGTATAAATGTTAATTTCAAAATTTTAACCTTACAATGATTGCACAGTGATAATCGATGATAATTATTAGTATTTTAAAATTTAATGATAATTTAAACTTTTTAAATTACATGCTGATATGATATCAAAAGAAGTATTGCATTACAGCGAACTGAATGATTCGAAGAATTTTTATCACATTTTTTTTTTTATAAATTAAATTTGCAATTCTTTCATGCCTTGATTGATCGATTTCGAAACGCTGAAAGCTGTAAAAAAATTTTTAATTAAAATAGCACAATGTAAGACTAGTCTTATATTGGAAAAAATTAGAGTTTGTTAGTTGTTCATGTTTACATTCAGGTTCATGCACAGTTGTTGCTTTAGAAGTTCACGTTCACGTTTACATTCACGCAGATCTGTAACTCACGTACGTTTAGCAATGATTAAAAACTCATTCGTTTTTTAATTTTATCTTGTCAAATTGACGAAATATCACTTTTATTCGAAAAATTTTTCCAAATATTCTCGATCTAAATAAGATTTTTCCATGAACTATCAATAAAATTATAATTTCATGATGGATTTTTCCTTTCATCGAAATTTCCATCTCAATTTGTTTGAATAATTTTAAAATTTTCTTTGCTGATAAACTGTTAAAATAAACAAACTTAAGTAATTTTATTTTCAATTTAAGGCATAATCGAAAATTTTTAGCAAAATGGAAAAACAAGCCGTATGATTTAAAATAGTTTCCAAATTAGTTTTCCTTCTTTAACTATAATTTAATTTATCTTCAATACACATGCACATGTATTTACCGATCGTACGTACGTATTTACCTATCGCACCGATTTACTAAACCAGTAATTCTCTAAATCTCTTCAAATTTAAAAATAAATCTATTGAAATTCAACTTTCATTCTCAGATCACTTAAATACAATTCATTTCTTCTCGAATAGTCATTACCATACAGAATCATGGATGACCATTGGCTCGCATGTGACCAGAACAAACCACTTATGTAGACAATAAACTTTTAGACAGAATTTCAAACAATAGTTTTGTTCAGTGCAAAAGGTTCATAAAGATTAAAAATAAAAGATTAGTATTTTAGTCTGATCGAAAAGAATGCTTCATATTTAAACTTACATATATATCAATTAGGATAAAATAGTGAAAGTAAAATTTTAATAAAATTTATTAATGAAAAAAAAAGAAGCAAAAGTAAATTATTATAAGTGTTAAAATTTTAATGGATAAATTATTGTTTTTTTTAGTAATTAATCGATCAGAAAATAAAATTACTTGTCATTGTGTTAAATTAACAAAAAAAAAAAAAATTCCCCGCAAAAATTAAAAGGTAAATAGAAATTAACATATCGGAAATATTGATTAAATACTAAAATTAAATATAGTCCTTCGGGTTTCATCGGAACGATCGTTATATTTTCTAATTTTTAAATTTGAGTTTCATCCCAAAAAAGTTTTGATTGTAAAACTAGCTAATATAGGCTAATAGGCTGTAAGTTTATTTTGGCTAATACAGGCTAATAGGCTGTAAGTTTATTTTGAAAATTTCTCTGCAAACAATAATAACTATCATTGCTGCTATTACATACCTCTAATGATAGTGATAATGATTAATAGCTGACAATAATAGTGACAGTAATTTCAAAGTAAATATTTCTTCTGAACGATTATATAGTTGGAAAATTGAAGAATGGATTTAATGATACGCTGTAGGTAGTAGACAGGTAGACAGGTAGATAGGTAGAGGTAGGTAGAGGTAGAGGTAGAGGTAGAAGTAGTACGATGACCCAAACTATCAGATAATAGGCTTGAAGAGATTTTGGTGTTTGGTGATAATGAGGGTGGAAGATTGCTACCGATGATGACTCGGACACTCGGATTTTCCACCAGTTCACCGGTGGTAAAAGAAATGAAGAATATACCTCAAGGCCAAACCTAATTGCCCGATGACAACCGCCAACTATTCTTAGTTTACCTCAACGAGCACTTAACCAAATCGTCTATTCGACAACAGTAATGTTTGCAAGTGTCAGGGACTATTTCTAACTGTAATTTCAAATTATTACTTACAATTTAAGGAATTAATTGAAGTTAACTTAGAAAAAAAATTAACTCAATCATTTCAAATTAATTTTAATTGCAAGAATACTTTGAAATAAGTAAGTAACTTTAAATGTTGTATAAATTAAATTACTAATATTTAAATTTAAATGTTGTATAAATTAAACTACTAATATTTAAATTTAAATGTTGTATAAATTAAACTACTAATATTTAAATTTTTCCTACAAATTTCTCTCTTTTTTTTCATATTAAAAATTATGAAATATATAAATTAATAAAATTAATACTAATGAAATACTTAAATTGAAAAAGAAAAATATAATTTTCAAATTGTTTACACAAATTGGAATAACGCTATTATTTTTTGGTAATTTCTGAAATTTAGGATAAAAATATATTTTTAATTTGTTTTGCGAGAAAAAAAAAGTGAGGTGATCGGAAAACAACGTGAAATTGCAGGAAAAAATTATGCAAAACCTTTTCGAAAAAAAAAAACAGTTTTGGAAAAACAAACGATCACACGAAATTGACATTGATTTGTTACTAACCAAACGAAGCAAACAATTCTTCAATCGTTTTAATCGATTAATAAAAATAAAATTAAAAAAAAAAAAACCTTTCTGAGGTCATTTCATATATACAAGAAAAGTAATACTTTCACTTTACGTTAATGTGATTATACAACCGTGGCGAAAAATGATGGAATAGTTGAAGAGGAAGAAATTTTTTTCCGATTGAAAAATATATTTCAGTTATTTGACGAACGGAAAATTAATTTTTACTACAAAAAAAGAAACGAATATATTTGTTGTTGAGGAGAATGAACTGTCTATTGATAAGGTTAGATAAAGTGAAAAAGTAACCTTAACGAAATGTTCTGTTGATAAGGTTAGATAAAGTGAAAAAGTAACCTTAACGAAATGTTCTGTTGATAAGGTTAGATAAAGTGAAAAAGTAACCTTAATGAAATGTTCTGTTAATAAGGTTAAATAAAGTGAAAAAGTAATCTTATCAGAGAAAATACATAGAAAAAATTAGCCTTATAAGGGAAAATAAGTAGAAAGGGTGAACTTATCAGAAAAAAATTAATGGAACAAGAAACCTTATCAGAGAAAATGACTGGGAAAAGTAACCTTATCGGAGAAAGTAAATGGAAAAAGTAACCGTATCAGAGAGAAAAAAAGTAAAGAAAGTAATCTTATTAGTGAAATATACTTTTAATTTCATTTATATTCAAATACCATTCATTGCAAAAACGATTTTCATTATTTACTAGTTATTATTAGAGTGATAATTAGATCAGAATAATGATTGATTGAATAGTTGAAGCGATCGAATAATTCCAATCATTGCAAACTCATTCATTCATTCATTCATTCATTCCACTCATCAATTTTCCCATTATAGCAATTAATTGCTTTGCTACCTGTTCATACCTGTTCATATGCTAATTCTATTATTATGCAATATTATATTTCAATCGCTAAAAAAAAAGCGTATTAAAAGATTAGCTTGATTGATAATTCATCAAATAGGTTTTATCTTTAGATGATAAGCTGAGAGAAAGGAAGAAAAAAAAAAAACCTTCTACAAATATTTATGAAAAATAAACTTGAATGATAGGAATATTTTATGATAATTTCTGATAAGATAATTTCAATTTTTATCATTATTCAATTTCAGATATTATCAATCAATGTATGCATTTGCATATTAACTAAAAGTTTCTCATAGCAAATAGAAATTCTCATAATTGATAGCTTTCAATGGTGTCAAATCCTATCAACTCTACAGGAGGGATGAAGAGAGAGAGAGAGAGAGAGAGAGAGAGAGAGAGAGAGAGAGACGAAATCTTTGTCATTTCATGCTGTGCAAATTTGCTCTTTCGGCAAATATTTCCTTCACAACGAATAACAAAAAGGAAATTTTATTGAATAAATTTTAGTAAAGAGGTAAAAACACGTCAATTAACGTCAACGACAGATAAATATAACGTAAATGTTTGCAAAATTGTAATAAATGATGAGAGAAAGGGAGAGAGAAAAATACAGAGAGAGAGAGAGAGAGAGAGAGATTCTCACACAAATTTTATTACAGCAAAAGCAACAAGATAACAATGCATGTGAGCAATATACCTTTTGATTACTCCGATTTCATGTTTCAACTTTTTCTATTCCCTCTTCTTACGGGGGGAAAATTTCCATCAAATGACAAAAATAGTTTAAAGAGGAATAAATAGTTTCTGATTGATCTTACCTTACAGTTAAATTAATACAATAAATGATTTGATCCATCGGATAACAAGCATGATGATCATTTTATTAATTATTTTACCTGTTACTTTGTGTATAAGAAAATAGCTTCAAGTTTAGAGGCTTTAAAATTTCAATTAGTTCGATTCTTAATTAAGAAATATTAATTTACCAAATTTTCCAGGTAGATGAATTCATGAAAACAGTTAAAATTCATTTTCCAGATGAAAGTTTACCAAGTTCACTTCAGTGATCAAAAATAAATTGAAAAAAAGAGGACCTAAAGAATAAATACTTAAAGATTACTAAAATTGAATTACGATATAGATGATCTTAATTCATTTCAAATATTTCAAGTTAAATTTTTGAATTACTAAGATTTAAAAGAATCTTTTTGATAGAAAATAGAAATAGCTTTCGATAGAATTTACAATCTGTTACAGTGCTTTTATTATTTTCCAATGAAGGAGCTTTTTTCCATGCATTTCTCTTCACTTGTCCATTTGTTGCAAAATTAATTTCCTTTATCCTCTGAAATCCTTTTCAGAGAGAGAGAGAGAGAGAGAGAGAAAGAGAGAGAAAGTGGGAGAGAGAGAGGGAAAAAACGAAAAAAAACGGATTAAAAAATGAAAAAAGGATAAATGCGAAGTGGAAAAAATAAACGATAATCGAGGACATCGAGCATTTGCATTTTAGCATTTGAAAATTTGAAAAAAAAACTGCCTGGCAAACAGGTTCGTTCATTGATCATTCTCACAGTTCATTCACAGCAGGGTGAAACGAAAAAAGTCTCAAGGATTATTGTAAATGTTTATCAACTGTTGTTAACCTGCCATGTAACTTTATGAAATGGGAGAAAAATTTATATCTAATTTTTTTTCTTGTTAAATATAGCGATATTGATTGATTATTGATTATCTACATTGATTTTTTATTGAAATATTTCTCGATGAATTATTGATTCTTCTAGATAGGCTAGATAGACTTGAGATGTAAAATAATCGCTTAAATTGAAATAACTTTTCATCAGAAGGTTAACAAAGTCTTAGCAAATTTCAAATCATCAAATGAGTAATATTGATACCAAGAATATATGGCTTAATAGAGGTGAAAGTTCAATAAAAACTGATATAATGTTCAAATTATAATTCCTATGAACATTCACATATAGTTATATAAATATTAATCCAATTGGGAATCGCTACTTCAAAGTTGGTGAATTCAGATAACCAAATCTCATCAATCCTTAACGATGTTAATTCAGAAGTATTATTATTATTGTTTTCATTTGAATAAAAATTTGCCATCTCGAATCCATGCATATTATTTGGTAGTCGATTAATGTAGTGAACATTTCACAGAACTGATTTTTGTTTTTTGCGGATCAACCAGCCATTAAGCTTTAGATAATCTCTCATTTCCTTTTAACCTTAACAAAATATATCTTCTTTTCAATCATCTGTTAGTAGTCATATCTAAGCTGGGATTATCCACTTATGAAAAAAAACGTTATGAAGAACTGCGCTCCCGATTCCCATGGAAATCGCTATGACATCCATTACTTTGACTACAGATCGATCAAAGCGACTTATATCTCCAACACTTGATCCAGCCCATAACACTGTAAACCAATTCATTTTTTTCTAAACATGAGATACCAAAGTCCTCCCGAAATTTAAGTAAGCTCTAATAAACCTTAGATCTTTTGTGTTTATGAGCTCAAGAATGTTATTATGGATGCATTAAAACCCTAAAAGAACGCCACATTTCTTGAATTTTCGCCTTCATGAAGTTGTACTGAATTTCAACATCCAACTTATTTTAATGCTCATTCTCCCACATTTAATATGTCGTTCAAACAGATTTTTTATTAAAAGATATTTTTAAAAAATAAATTTTAAAAAATAAAAATAAATATTTTCCTTTATTTCAATCTTTCCTTATAAAAAACAGAATTCAGTCCCAAACGATTCCTATCAAGGTATGGTCTTTTTGGACAAAGTAAAATTACAGTCTCATTCACAAACAACTAAAAAATTTTTAAAGCTGAATTCTTTTGGTTTTTGGTTGCAAAATTTATATCTTGGTGTTGAACCAACAAGATACAGATATACTTGGATCAAGTGCAAGAACATAATGCCAAAATCCAGCTGGTATAAATAAACATTCACCGGGACACAATATACAGTCAAAAACATGAGCTTCGCGAAAGAGTGGAAATTTCGTTATATCCGGACATCGCATATCGAGCTGGAATTTATTAAATAACATGAATTTTCTGAACATTTTTTGGTTTTAAAACTAAAATGAAAACTCTCAACAAACAAAACTTAATAATTATTATTGAAAATACTTTACATCACAAAAACCAGCCTATTTAAAATATCATTAATATTACAGCCCGCATTAAGAAAATGGTGAATGATATGTAGATATAAAAGCTAACGTTAAATACGAATCTAGATAAAACAATGCTGTGATCCCATTTCTAAGAAAAATAATCATAAATACGAAGGCAAACCTGGCTGGTATTGGTTAAAACTCCATCCTTTCGGGGATACACATTTTCAGTTTCAGTTGCAGACACTAGCCTCAAAAACTTCCGACCAACCACCTAAAATACTTAAATTCTCAATTTTTCTTACCAAAGCCGCATATTTTTCACTTTCCTTTCACTCTTCCGTAAAACTTCACTTTCCCCTTCTACCCAAAAAATAACTGCATTCAGGTTAACGGTGAAAATTATTAAAAATTATCACTAATTTCAGAAATAAAGTAGATAAGAAATTATAAATCTATCACAAACTACGTAAACAAATTAATAAATACCTGACAGAATATATTATTTTTTGGATCAAAATGTAAGGGTGACACAGTCCCTGATGGTCCAATCCAAATATTCATATCCACATTGTCCATTCCTTCTTCCCCGAATGCACAGTAGTCAGGAATGATTATATCATTCAAAAGTTCCGGAATTTGATCAAATAATCGGTGTTGAGCCAAATAACCCGGACTATCCGAATTCTGCAAATCTTGAATCTCATCACTTCATTTAAACTATACATATGTCCAATCAATATCACATTTTTAACAATAACCGCCAGACAAAGCGTCAAACGCGATAGATACCTAGATTTTGGCATTATCAACATAACTTCAGTCGACTATAAATAATTAATTCCCCACTTACAGCAATAAAATGTACATTCCTGTTATCATTCTATTACTCAAATAGCAAAGAACTTCCTGCACTTGATATCGCAACAAACGGCATTAGTTTTTATTGCAAACTATTACCGATATGCTTAAAACGAGAATAAAAGATCTATAGTTTACACTGGACTGTTCCAATATTCTAGAGACACTTTAAGCTCAAAAACACACTTTATGAACTTTGAAAATATTATAAGTAAAGTAAAAATATATACCTCACATTCTATAAATTTCTCGATGAAATCATGAAAAGTCATCAATGTTTGTTTCCAACCATCATCGGCATAACTGCTACCAATTTCAACAGGAACTGTGCGGTGACCAATAACTTCGTTGAAATAGGAGAAGCTAAAAAGAAATAGTAGTTAAACATTAACATAATCGGCAAAACGGCAAAAGATAGTCATAAATTTCCTTTTCTAAGGATTAAAGCATTCTCATCCAAGATAACAGATTAAATTTCGAAATACTTCTACAGATAAGCATGTTGGAAACTCCTTACTTCCATTTTGTAAATGCAGGCCATTGATTAACAAGTCCTTTTATGACCACCGGTTTTTGATTTTCCATAATCTTCAACATTTCTTCCAACGATGGAAGCTCACATACATCAACATAAATCGAATTCAGCAAGGGAGATAACGGTTGTAAAGGCTTTTGTGTCTATAAAAGAGGAGAAATAATGTAGAAATAACAGTACGTGCTATATTATAGAAAAACTGACCTCTAATAAATATCTGACTTTGTGAGCATTTCCAATCAACGTTAAATTTTTCAAAAAAAACCTATCTTCTTAAAAAAGAGCTCCTAAATCAAATATGGATGTTTACTAATTTATGATTAATACTAGTTCTTAACAATGATTAACTGAACACTTACTTTTAGAGAAACGGGAGTTGATGGCAGTGATAAAGAAGAATGTAAATGATGGGCGAATATCGACAGTGCAAAACCATCGATATCACGACCCATTATTAAACCCATGTCACAAGCACGCAGAGCTTCCTATATGTGATCAAAAATGCATTTATCTGGTAATATATAATCAATACACTTATTAATGAAACGTAAAGTTCAGTAGTGCAAACATTATCATCATTTTCTGAACAAAATGGGACTCATCATCACGAAAGATAGGTTGAAACTAATCAGTATTAAAGCAGAGACAAAAATAAAAAATACCTGTATTTCGTTCTCCAGTTTCAAACGTACTGCTTTACACATCATGATGCTTGCGTAAAAAACTCTCCAAGCTTCATCAACCTTTCCGTAATGGCCAGTATTCAATTTTTCCCAAACTATAAATGTCAGAAAATTTTCCAGTTGCTTACTCCGCGTGAAATTATGTGCTAGCGTTGCTCGGGCGCACTCTCTGTAAATTCGAAGTAGCGAATAACCAACGATATCTTCGTCTGGCAAATGTTGCAGATGTATCAATCTGGGGATATTTTGCTCCTAAATCTGTCTGTATATATTTCACTAAAGAATACAATACTTGGCACCTACTTTAAAAATAGATTTCATATGAGTAATCGCTGAATGCAAAAATACAGCGTTCATAAAATTTGAAGACTTTACAAGATTCAAACACTTTGTTCCTGTAAATCATGTGAAAATATAAATTACAGATTGTGATATATTAATTGAACCTGTTATTGTCAAGGGTCACATGAAAGATTAACTTCAAATCTATTGAAAAATAATTACAAATTCACAAAAATAAATGTAATTTTGAAAATTATGTATGTCGAGATTATAGAAAAGATTAATTAACCTTGAACGACATAATAGCTCCTTTTATTCTCTCCAGAATAGTCGGGTCAAGGCATTCATCTGATTTGTATTCATGTCCGGCATTCCCAAATCTCCACAAATGCAGTGCGGACAACTTATCTCTACGAGGAAAATAAAACATCATCTGCAAAAAAAGCTTTAAACTAACATAACCGTGCAGGAAATGAGAAAAAGTCTACTAAAGCTCTTATCTTCAACTACACTCAAAATGAAGTTAAAAAACCAAAACTATTAATTCAGTTCAAAAGTATTCAATTCCATCAACACCCATTAGAATACTGCGTCTTCCAATGACGATATAATGCACTAAATGTAACGAAAAAGCATTTTGGAAGATTTTTACTCATTTCAGTTTACAACAATGTTAGTTATACAGTAAGTCACATCTACCAAAAGCAGCACGCTATAATACCTTATGCAAGATACCAGCAACCATAAATTCGTCTGAGGCTATCACGAACCCAAGTTGTTCGTAAAACTTTGTAACATGGAGCTGCGAATAAGTTATGAGAACTTGTGTCCTATACAAACATTCTGCTAACTCGATAGCACGCCGACATATGCGATGCCCAACATTTCGCCTTTGCCAATCCTGGAAAAAAAGGATTTTTTTGTACTTGGATTAAATCAAATAAAAAAATTACATGAGGCATAGTGAAGGATAGCACATAAGGATGAAAACAAGACTGTTTGCTTTGTTTTTTAATTAAATGTAAGTTTTATCTAAATCAAATTGGAGAGCGTTGAATCAAGGATATGGAAAATTATTACAGAGACGATATATATATTAATCAACTTTATCGGTATAAGGAACTTCATTTCACAACTGAAAATAGTAATGAAAGTAAAGCATACCTTGCAAACAGCAACTTGTTCCAATTTGACATATGGATGTATGGAACATAGACGGCAAGTGGCGATCACCGAACCGTCACCAATCCATTGCGCCACGATATACCTACTATTCTTATTCTTGTCAATGTTCTGGAGTGATTCCTTTAAGCCATATTCCTGGTCGAATACTTCACGACATAATCGATGACACTGTTCTAACAGGCCTTCATCCTTTGATGCGTCAAAATCTTGCACTGTTACTTCACATCCTATCACCATGAATTAAGTTTCATTCAAATTCCATGTACTATCTAAATAATCCATTATTTAAATAGTTTAAGATGAATCACATGCTAATTTCTATTCTCACGTACAATTCAATCAAAACACGAAACACGTTACGTACTGAAATTCAATAAGAACACGAAACGCGTTACGCAACCACTATCACATCCTATCATCATGAAATTAAGCTACTTCAAATTTCATACTTATCTAAACAGTTCAAAATGAACCATATGCTAATTACCATTCTCACGTATAATTCAATTATGTAACTACAAAGAACTAGGCATGAAACGTGAGACGTGATAAGCGTAAAACACGTTTACGGTATCCAAAAAGGCGTTTCAAGGTCTGTTTCTTAAATTGCAGCATGATATCGGAATTGAATATAATACGAGAAAATGTAAGACAGTAACATTATTGTTTGTTATTATACGGTGGAGAATTGGTTGACGCCGATAAATAGAGCGGATGAGATTGAAAGATAGTATATCGAATGATGAGGGAAATATGAAAATTTCATCGTGAGTTATCCTTCTCTGAGAGATTTGAAAAGCGGGGTATCTGCTTTTCATTAATTGAAGAACTACGACATTTTTCATTGCTTTTCATCATAAATTTAAAATAATAGTATCAGTTTAGATTATCAATAATATATCATTATACTCAGCCTTTATTCCATTGGTCTTAATATTTTTTGTATCCTAAATTTTGCATCAATACATTTTGTATGGTATTTAAAATTTTCAAGCACAGATATCCCATTGAAACAATTAGTGTATAAAGGGTCATTGTTTCATTAGGATATTTGATCTTGGATTTAAAAAGAGTCATTCATCTTTTTAGCTTGAGCTCTCCTTTTTACCTTTCGGTCTAAGTAGTTATACATAGACGCGTATATTTAAGGTAATTAACTTCATTCCTTACATAATTGGTTTTAATAGTTCTATTTCTGTTCTTCTGTTCTAAAAAAAAATCTTGTTTTTCAGATGTTTGAAAGAGATACTCCAATTTCTCAATACTTCCAGGTCATTATCGGATGTCGTAACATGTCAAAGTATAAGCATACCACCACCAAATTTTACATCACAGAATAATGGCAGTTCAATTGTGATTAGCCCTATAGCAGACACTCAAGAAGATACTGAAAAGGAATATGAGGAGATCGCAATACAAAATAATGAAAATCGAATAACCGGTGGAACTGAAAAGAGATGGACAATTAGGACAAAAAGACGAGTACACAATGAAGATGTATTTTGCTTACATATGGAAATATTCTAGGAATAGAAAAATTAATTGTTCATTTTTGTACTGAATTGAATTGAACTGAATTAAATCAAGTTCTTGTTGGTTAGATTAATTATGGAGAACGGATTGCGGACGATTTAATCAATGAATATTGTGATAAATTGAACACAGCACTGCGAAATCGATTTGATGGCATGCTTGCTATTCAATATATTGCAGTAAGAGATTCACTTATTATTAATAAAATAAGTTGAAATATTCATTTTCAATACGCAGATTTTATTTTTCCGGTTTTTTTTTCCTGAAGACCATCAGTGTTGAAATCTGCTTTTTAGAGAACTCCGCGATAAAAATTAACAAAGTTTGGTTTCGTTAACATTTCTACTAATGCATTTCCAAGTGAAATTTTCGCTCAAAATAAAAAGCAAAATCTCTTTCAGCTTGATCCGCAGAACTTGGATAGACTCATAACTGGTAATAAACCAGTCCTTCAAATTCTTCTGGATCAAAAACGTGAGCACTATGTACTGGTCGAACGAACACTTGCTGATGACACCGTGATCGTATTTGACTCTCTTGCTACTTCTAGGAGAAAAGCTAGTGATGCGGTAAGCTATCGCTTTGAAGTTTTCAAATCTTAAACTTTAAAAAAAATTTGTGGTAAGTTGTATAGCACAGTGAATTCAATTCACCCAATTTTAGTTAAATCGTGGACTAGCCGAGCAGATTTTCAATATGTTCAAACATTTATCACCAACCGATGAGGTAAAAGTACGATATGAAATTGCAATTGAAAAGCAAGATGATATGTGGTCATGTGGTTTACGCACAGTTGCATATATCACATGCCGGGCGTTCGATCGTGATCCTCGATGGTATATATTTTTAAATTAGAAATAAATACTGAGCTAAAACTCACTTAAAGATATTGTAAAAAGCGTCGCAATATAAAGAAAAGTTATAAACATAGTGCAAAATAACAATTAAATTAATGTAAATTTCCTGAATTTTATTACGTTGATAAAGGTCAAATGTCATATTTAACAAGATTACCATTTTTCCTGTAAAGAGACCCTCACATGCCTTACAACATGACATTAAGACTCTTTATGCAAATGCATTGCTGCAGCTATATATTCAACATGGAAAAAGTCTTCAAATATTTCTGTAATTTATTGAATCTGCAAAAACCAGATGTTGAAGAATTTCGATACGCATTTGGAAGATTTGGGAAGTAAGTTGAATTAAGTAATTTATTCAAAGTATTTATTAACAAAAGTGTTGCCTAACAACAAGCTAATTTGAAATTGTGCGCACAACAACACGTTCATCAGGAGGTGGAAAATACGCTTCTGGCAGAACTTCCATAAAAATTTGCCTCTTTCATAGTTAAGTTGTTAGATCAATATGGAGATTCAAGAAAATACAGAAAGCATACAGATATGATGCAAATATTTTTCCTGGAAGTCCAAAGAATCGACTGATGGAAAGAATAGTAACAACCATTTATGTATTCAACCGCATCGCAGAGTCCTTGCGATCTAGGTGATACAGTCGGATGTGTAATCACTACAATACTAATAGATAGTACAATGGAATAATGAATGGTATTCTTCTGACTCTGACATTTTCTAGCTGCTGAGAAAAGCGTTCAAATTTTCATTAATTCACAATCAATCTTCTGGATACATTTCAGATGGAAGCATCATAATCTGAAAGCAGAGGAAGCCATTTTTAAAATAAAGAAAGGAATTGATCATCAGCTTTGTATCGAAAACAGTGACATACAAGAAAGGAATACGTTAAGTGATAGTAGCACATCCAGTGAATGTCAAGAGGATCTAAAAAGCAATGAATGAATATCATTTAGTAGTAATTCAAGTTTTCTGTCACATGTGATATGAGTATTTTTGTAGTTTTTATCATCGAATCAAATAATTGATAAAATTCAGTGAATAAAATATAGCAAAACAGTGAAAAAAATAACTAATCAATTTTTGCAACTTTTGATCAAAATGATTGAATAATTCAGGTACTTCAATGTTAATAGAGACCTAATATCTACATTGAGGAAAAGAAAGTAAATTACAACTGGAATATAAAGTGTTTTCATTTTGTGCAGAATGGCCAGAGTAAATTTAAAGTTAAATAGAAAGGATTATCGTAAAATTGCTACTACATCAAGCTATCATAATATTAAGTAAGGCCTACCCAATTCAAAGCAACCAATGCCGCCTAAATCCTCAAAAGTCCTTCCAAATAGTCTACACGATTCAACAACGACACCTTACGGTTGGTCGGTGTTTGCACTGATGTTTTAGTACTTTCGTCTTGAGCATGGTAGCCTAGATGAGAATTATAAACTTGAGATTAAACATAATTCAAGCGGTTAAATAATATAGTTAAGTCAGGATTATGTATATTGCATGGTAATTCATGTCTTATGTGAACGTTTTACGAGATTGCTATGTAGTTGTTTAATTGCAGATCATATAAAATGTTGACGGGTTCGCGGATACAATCACAATTATGTCGTATATGTAAGATGTTTCTTGGACGACATGCAGCTCTATCACCTATGCGATGCAATTTCTCATTTCCGATACATCTGATCAAAGTACCGTTGCGAAGACTACGAGTCAATAATGGACTCACAGTGAGTTTACAATATTTACCATATAGGAGACCACTTCACAATTTCTTTGTTTCATTCTTCTTGATGTCCTTATTCCATTCTACAATTTCCCTTTTGTTTCATCCATTTCCGTGTTCTTTTGTTCTACTAATTTATTTTCTATGTGACACTTTTTTTGTTCCATTTAAGATTCTACATTGGTAAAGGTAATCTAATTCAGGCTTGAAAATTTTCTGATAATTCGATTCACTTCTTCGCTATTTGTGAAAGATTAAATATGTAACTGTCACTGTGATTTAAGACTACTAAAAATTATATATGTATAATGTCTTAATAAGAAATGAATAATAAAATCGCCGTTAGCGTAAGGCATTATTTGATAGCTCCATTTATTTTTTCTTTTTCTAATTTTTATCTTCATATTTCAAAGTTACAATTCCTTGCCGAAGAATTCCGCGCTTTCTCGAAGGTTCTGTAACGACGAATCACTAGCGATTGTCTTCAATATTGAGGATGAGGAAGATTTCACAGAGAAGGTATTGATTTCTATATTGATTTTTGAACCCTTAATATGTTTCTTTTTTATATTTTACTCGATTTACCGGTTGAAATCTGGTTCACAAATTTCATAGAAAAATTGGATGCAAGTAATTTTTTGAAAATTTACAAAGATAAGGATTTCAAAATAGCACATAAATAGCCGAGGCAGTATTATTTTACTGAATAGTTCTACAGTGAAAAATGCAACACTTGTTAAATTCGCATGTTTCTTTAGAATCTAATCATTTATAAAGAATGTTATGAAGTTTTTCGAAATGTATTTGGAAGTCGAATGAGAAATTTGTTGTATCATCCTGCTTTACAGGTCATGAATTCTTCTGTTCCAGTACTTGTAGACTTTTATGCAGATTGGTGTGGGCCATGTAAAATGCTAGGACCTCGAATAGAAGCCAAAGTTATCGGTCGAGAAGGGGATGTAAGTAATGTTACATGAAATAGATTCGTATGCTTTGATTTATCATCTACGTAATAAATATTGATTTCAGTGGAGGTCTTGGTATAATTCAAATACATATGCTAGTGCAGATTATCTATCATGATGATCAAGAAAGTTAAAAATAATCAGGCATAGTACGCAATATAAGACATAATTCTAGTTTTTTTTTTTTTTTCTTATTTAAAATTTTGATGAATTCATTACTGTGCTTCAGAAGAACTAAATAATCATGTTTTAGATCAGGCTAGCAAAAGTGAATGTCGATTATGCTACAGATGTAGCAATGGATTATGATGTGAATGCTGTACCCACTATTGTTGCAGTGAAATTCGGTCAAGTTGTTGCACGTTTCGAAGGCGTAAAAACTGATGACGAATTGGACGATTTTATTGACAGTGTTATTGATTTGGAATAAACTTAATACTCATTGTTAAATAGCATTGTTAAATTTTCTGGAAATAAGGGTTATTAGTGAACAATTTTTCCATTAATTTTACCGATTACTTTCATTAAAAATATTGTTTTGTCGTTATTTTGTAAGACGCTTTGCAGGAGGACTACGGCACAACAAAAATAATCATTCTTTGATTGAGGTATTAAGTATGTCAGAAACCCGAAACCATGAAAATATTTTATAGAAATTTGTATTGTAAAAAATATTCCAGATGTTTAAAAATTAAATTATCTGACCACGTATTTTGGTGATAAAGAGCATTACCAAAGAATGTCATTGTTAGATGTTAGATTGCTACTGGAAGAGACGATATAGCAGGTGTAAATTATAATCGTCTAATTCTGAACTTTCTTATTAGCTTTTAAACTCCACAGTTCTTCCGCATAATACAAGTTCCATTTTCTGCCAGTATTCCTTCTGATTGAGTTTGCTTGATAACAGCAGTTCATAATTATCGGGCATAATTTGGATTTTACAACCAGGAAATTTTCCTTCAGACTCCTTCATTATCCTTAATCTTGAAATGTATCGTGCAAAAATAGTTTATAAATCCGTTTGTTTAAATTAGAGAAAAGATCTCACCGTTTTTTTACGGTAGAATCATTTGTGTTATTGTTTCGTCAAAGGTTCATTAAAGTAAAATTTTTTGCGTAAAAGTTTTCCTGTGAACATTTCTTAGAAAATGAATATTCGGTTTATTTCTAAAAAACATTCATTAAAAGATTTCTGGAACTAATTAAAGAACTAGCTGGTAAAGTAACCGGTAACTTATTATTTGTTTTAACATTATTTAATATTTGTTGTAAGGAAATCAGTTGAATTTATCCATAGAATACAGATGAAATTTTCAAAATTGCTAAATGAATGTTAATCAAAGGAAAAAAAAATGCATTTTAATCATATCATAATGAAATGAAATAAAGCAATCTAAATTGAAATTTAAAAAAAAAACAAAGAAATCAAAGCATGCAATGTTTTACAGTTTCGAATTGTATTCTGTAACAAAATATGAGAAAAAGCGCAAAAAGATCGGTATAGTAGCGGGGGCGAGGGGATTTTACCGCGAATTTCATCTCTCTTTTCCAAAAAGAATGAAACTTATTTAACTTTATTTAATTAATATTAATTTTGCTAATGAACAACGGAAGAGAAAAGCGTATGAAGCATATGGAGAAGAAAGAATTGAAGAAGCATCAGATAAAATCTAAAATTAGGAAAATCGGACAAAACAGTTCCGATAATTTTAGCGATAATCCAAAGGACCGATCAATTAGTTTAACATATCATGATACTGATATCGAAAACTGATCAAATGTTTGAAATAAGTAATAAGTGCAACGAACAAAAATATTCATTTTAATTAAATATCATCGAATATAAGGAAATTAGCTAATAATATAATTTACTGAAGAAGTTAATTACGATGAGAAGTCATGTTAGGAAAAAAAAAGGCTTAAAAAATTGCCACAAAAATTTGTATCGTTTTTCTTATTTACTTACTTACTTACTTCTCTTACTCTTACTTCAATAATATAGCTCCACAAACAAAATAATTGTGTAAATCAAAATTTTCAATTAAACAAAAAGCATTTACAGTTAAATAAAACAAAAGGCACAGTAGTAAACAAATACTTTATATGATAATCATAATAGCGCAAAAGAGAACAAAAAATGATAAATAATTTGTAGCCTAAAATAAATTAAGAAAAATTGAGGAAGAGAAAATAATGGGATCAAAAAGAAACAAAAAAAAAAAACAAAAGAATGAACTTAAGAAATGAGGAGAGTTTCATTTTATACACATAGGGCAGTTGATAGAGCTGGATTCGAAAGATAATCAATCATTTTAATTAAATTAATTAACAAAAAAAAAAAAAGAATGCTATAATGATGAGAAAAAATAAAATAGTATTATTAAAAGTAAAAAAGTAAAACTTATCAATTCGTTATTAATCTGTATTTTCAAATTTACAAAATTTATAGTAAAAAAATTAATCATCCAATCGAAATATCAAGAATTTGATCAATGAGTTAAAAAAAAGTTTCAGCTTTAATAAGTTAGCATTATGCCTTTCCTATTGTATTCCTATTAGAGTAAAAAACATTTTCATAGTATTGAATGAAAATTCAAAGATTAATTTTATCATTATCAGCAAAACAAAGAAATATTCAAAAATGGAATTAAATTATAACAGAGAGGAAAATCGCATTTCTACAAGAATAATAATAATAATAAAAACTTTTAAATGCAAAAATAAAAATGGCAGTATTTTGAAATTTGAAAAAAAATTGTTAATTAAATCATAATTAAAATGATGATTTTAAAATCATCATTAAATCATAATTAAAAAAATTTTTTTTTCTTTGACTTTCAATGAATTAATTAAATTAAACGTTTTCTAAAACAATCATGAAAAAAAAAATTGAAAACCTATGAGTAGAAAGAAAAAAAAATTTTTCGAAAGAAGAAAACAACAAAAATAACAGAGTAACAATGAGAAATTGAAAATAAGTTATTTCATCAAAGCTAAAATTTCAAGTTTTTTTTTTGATTCCGAAAAAAAGCAAAATGAAAATGGAAAAAGATTTTATTTTTTTATTTTTTTGATAAATTTGAGTAATGAGTAAATATTGTTTAATTTGAGTAAGTAATTTGAGAATTATAGGATGAAAGAATAGATATGATCGAAATTGAGCTAATGTCTTAAGAATATTTCGAAGAGTATACTGAGAGTACCTGGAATAATTCCGGTAATTGTTTTTTTTTTTCAAATTTGTCTTCTCTTCTAATTTTTACTTATTATTACAATTGTTATAAATAAAATCATGATAAAATAGTAAAAGGTAAAAAGTAAAGTAATCTTTTTTTTTTCTTTTTGTTTCATTTGTATTTCTCAACCGGAAAACTAATTTCAAATTCTCATGCACCGATTTTATTATTTCACTCTCATAAAAATTTTCCGGAATAGAGTTTGGAGTGAGAGAGTAACAAATGAGATCGATGTGATTAAAATGTCATCCTCAAACATTCGAATTTCCTAAATGAATCTCGAGAGTTCGAATTAAGTTACGAGATTTTCTCTTTTTCAAATCAATTTCATTTCTATTTGTGTCCCTCTTGCTCTAAATTGATCACATTGAAGCATTTCTTCGGTAACGAATCACGTATTTCTTCAAGATTTTCCACTTCATCTTCTAAAGTATCAATTTCATTTTTAAATTGTGTTATTGTACGATCCTGCTCAATTTTTTGCTCTTTAAGCAACGATACCTGCAAAAAATACTATCATTAGTTAATTGAAATGAAAATTAAGTTAACTTAAAGTTCGAAACTTTACTTAGAAAGCAAATAAATTGCTTTAATTGTTTTTACTATGGTATTAATTAGTAAATAATTAATAGATGAGTAAATAATTGATAAGTAAATAGTAAGTAAATAATTAGAATAAAGTAGATGAGAACTATTTTAAATAATTTAATGCTATTTTAAATAATTTAAAATGGATAATCGAAAAAATGAGCATTGATTTCTCAAGAGAATTCAAATTTTATCAGATTGATTTGAAATTTTTTGAAACAAAATTCTAAGTTTCAATGATAAGTGAAAAAAAAAGAAAACTCAATTCAAGAGAATTCAAATTTTATAAATTTTATCAAAAAAAATTCAAAATTGAATTTTTATCTGAAATTTATCAGGTTTTTTTTTTAAAACACAATTATAAATTTTAGAATCATGATATCAAATAGACTGACATTTAATTAAGAGAAAGCAAAATTAAATTCATCCAACCTGTTTATCTAAATCAGCACTATTCAATAACTGTTCCACTTGATCAAGTTGTTTTTCCAATTCATCCAATTCTTCACTGCTCACACCATCCAATGAATCTAGAAAATAAGCTTTGTTTAAAATTATGAACTTTTGTTTAGCATGTGAACAAATAAGCCTTCTAATTAACAATTTTTATTAATGAGTTGTTAAAGTTTTATTTGAAACGAACAAAGCGACACAAAAAAAATGAATGATGAAGAAAAGTTTTCAAAAAATCATATGAGTCATCATAAAAAATTAAACTTAATTAAGCTAATTACCATGAATCATGATTTAAAATTAAACTTACTAAATTGATTATTAATATTTCTTAGACTATTCATCGCTTCACTGATCGTTCTATTCGCATCTTCAGCAGCTTTTTCAGCAAGTTGTGCTTTTTGAACTGCCTGCAATAATTTTACTTGATGAAATTTGAAAATAAAAATTTTAATTTGAACTTTTTTTAATAATGATAAATACGATACCTCAGAAGCACGAGCTTTATCACTGCTAGCTTGTCGTCTATAATCTTCCATTGTTGTACCTGTCTCTTGAACATCATTAACCAGTTGATCAGCGCTTGACTTCAATTCTTCCGCTGTTTTTCGAACACCTTGCGTTTGATTCCGTAATTCGTTTGCTTCCTGAAATAACTCTCGAATAATTAATCCTCCGGAAAATCAATAAATAACTGAATTCAAAGAAAAAAAAATTCAACATTTCAGCGAGATCTAGAGATGCAATGAATGAAATAGCTTAAAATGATGTAATTAACGTCAAGAAAGATATCTAAACCGTTTTTTCATTTTCATTTTCATGAGACAGATAATGTGATAAAGCTAAAAGTACCTTCCAATATTATTAGATAAGCTAATTAATTGCACACCTTGCTAATACTTTTAGCTTCCTTTTCAGCTTGTAAAGCTATCTTTTCAGCCATTTGTGCATCATTCTTTGCATTACCAATAGCATTTTCAGCTTCTTGAGTGATATTCTCAGCTAATGCAATCTCTTCCTCAATCTCTTTCAAATTTTTCAATTCTTCAATTGCTTCCGATTTACTTGCATCAACTCGTTCTTGAAAATCTAAAATGAAATTTTTCACTATTACAGTATTAAATGTTTCAATAGTATCACTCAAAATCCAACTTTAATTTTAAATTTTTGCTAATTCATAAAACCATACAATTTATAAAATAAATCATAGAAAATGAAATTTATAAAAGTTTAAATCAAATTGCTAAATTTGAAAGAAAGAGTATTATTCATTTAATAATTTGTATTTAAATTTGTATTTGACAATTTGTATTTAAAGTATAAAGTACCATCCAGTATTTCTAACGTATGTTGCGCTTCCGTAAGTGTACTTTCTGCAAGCGAAATAGCTTCCATAGCACGAGCTTTTGCAGCATCTACATCAGCTAATAATTCATCCGAAACCTGAATAACTCATCTCTTACTTATATATTCTTCAATATGGTACTTGCTGCAATTTCTAATTTGCATTGATTAGCAAATAAAAATCATAAGTGAAATCAAAATTATCACTTAAGTAAATTACTTTTTGCTGCTCCTGAACTCTTTGTAATTCATATTTTGCTTCAGCAATTATTCGTACTGCTTCATCTATTAGCTGCTTGTTAGCAGTCGCTTGTTCCCTAGCATTATCAGCTGTTGCTTGAGCATCATCGGCGATACGTTTAGCTTCTTCTTCAATCTAATAGTAACAAAAAAAGAAAATGTATCAATCATTGTTTAGTCAAAAAAAAATTTTAGAATTAAGGTTAAGAGAAATTTTTAAATTTCTAAGTTAGAAATACAGAAATACAATACTAATTCATAAGTTGAATTTATTTATCCATGAATTATCTACTGCTAATTTTAGTTAATTCCAGTAACTTCAATTTACTAATACTGACTACTTTTTGTGGATCACAATACTAACTAACTTTTTGTGGATCAATATTCGGTAATCGTAAACTTTCAACAGCTGTCAAGCTTTCCGCAGCTATTTTGTATGCACGATCCGCTCCTACTAATTGCTCTTCCGCAAGCTTACGTGTTTGATTTAATAGTTTCTCCGTTGCATTCAAACGCTCCAACATAATGGCTATTTCTTTGCTAGTAGCATCACCTAAATCAATTTAAATATTATCACTTATCACTTATCACTTATCACCTATCACTTATCATTTATCATTTCTATCAAAATTCAACTGCAATACCATTAGATAATACAAAAGGAGCGAAAAACAATAGCAAGAACTGTCCAACAACAATTTAATTTCAATTAAATTATTGAAAAAAAAATTAATTACTAATTATCAGACCGATTAGATAGCTAATTTAATAATTGAAATACTAAGCTACAGGTTAAAATTTAATTATTGAAATTTCTTTATCGTTAGTACTGTTAATGTTCTAATATATGAAATAAATAATTCTAAATGGAATTTTTAAATTTTGCTTCGTTCATGCTTAAAATAATACTTAGCTTAAGTTAAAAGAAGAGATTCAAAACTTTTCTTAATTTAACTTTAACTTTTCTGCAACTGATTTTGCTATTCAAATCATTAAGGAAGTGATTATTGATATTGATATAAGGCTGACTGATTAGATATACAATATAAACATACGGAGACATATAATGTTATCACTAAAACGTCTACCATTATCAGAACAATGATTTAAATTAAAATTTGTACTAGTAATATCATACATATACCTAGGTCATATTACTTTCTACAATTTACTTTTAACACCTTACTTTCTACAATTTACTTTCCACAATTTACAACAATTTACTTTTAACAATTTACAAAAATTACATTATACATATACGGTACATATTACTTTTTACAATTTACAAAATTTACATTTTATATTTACCTCCAAAGATTACTTCCTTTGCTTCAATAAGTGCCTGTTTGGAAGTATTTGAAATTTTTTCAGCTAACACTTCAATTTCAATACTACGATTTTCTTGCTGTTCAGCTAACTTTCTTGCTTCCTTTGCAATTTCTGATAACTGAAAAATTTTCTCTCTTCTTTACGACAGATATTTAAATTAACAATTTAAATTAACAATGTACCCATCACCCATCAATGGTACTAATTTTATATGTGTGCATCGATGCATGATGATTCACTGAAAAAAAACTCACTTAACGTAAAACATGTAATTTCGGAAGTGGGAAAAAAAAAATACCTACCTGTTAATTAAAGATAATTAAACTAATGAAAAGACCACCTGCTGACTTTGTTCACCATATTTCCGTGATGCTTCCTGTGCTAATTCCCACTGTGTTTGACCTTCAGTCTCCAAATAATACAATGCATTTTCTAGGTCACTTCGTGCTCGATCTAGAAATTTTAATTTTTATAAAAGTTATTGTTTTAACTCTACTTTTTTGATTCTAAAAAAATTTTCTTACTTATCTATTTTTTTAAGTTTAAATACTTTATTTTTGCGAGAAAATATGAGCATGCATATTTAGATATAAACTAATAATATTCAACTTATCAGTTTATCAATTTGTTAATATTATTAGCTGATATTATTGATAAATTAATAAGCTGATAATTACAGCAAGTTCTTCCTACTCAAATTTACAAAATTTCTGATAAAGAAATTGCATACATGCATATTCAGATATATATTAATATTAGCCGATATTATTGATAAGTCGAATATTATGAGCAGATAAGCTGATAAGCTTATCAATAATATCAGATAAGCTGATATATTAATTACAACAAGTTCAGACTTATTCGAAATTTTATGAGTATATGATAAAATAAACAAATATATCATCATATATTATTATCATTGATGAGAGCTAAATTTTGAAATGAATAAAGTTAACTTAGCCATTTGACTAATTATAATTTAAGAATAACCTTTAATTATATTCCATTGCATCAATGTTTCATTGACTACAGTTGCTTTTCCATCTGCTTTACTGATAATATCATCAACCGAACTTAACAATGCTAATGCATTCTTCAAATCATTCCTCACTGAACTTACCTGTTCAACGATTTCCGAATCACCACCAGCTGAAACTATTATCCTTAAATTATCTAAAACAAACAATATAAACTTTTGCAAAAATATATTTTTCGAAAAAATAATTCTTAGCAAATGAAACTAATCACTTAATTAATATCAATAAAATCAAATAGGTAATTAATATTAACAAATATCATTAGGAATATCAGCAAATTATGTTAGTCACTTAATCAATATCAATAAAATCAATAAAATCAGATAGATAAATAAACAATAAAATCAAATAGGTAATTAATATTAACTATTACTAATAATAGTAATATCAGCAAATTAAATTAATCACTTAATCAATATCAATAAAATCAATAAAATCAAATAGGTAATTAATATTAACAGATATCATTAGTAATATCAGTTCTCAGTAGGTAAATTTTTGTAATTTTTAAATTTGTAATATAAAAGAAAAAAAGTTATTCTCTAATTTACCTAATTTTTTATTTACAACATCAGCTAAGTCTTCCACTTCAGCACTGACAGTTTTGAGATGATTATCGAATTCCACGTCATCAACCTGAAAAAAAAGAAAAAGCTAACAAAGAATTTACACATTAACATACCAACAAAATTTTTTCATAAACTTTTTTTTAAAAAGTTTCTAGAGATATTCCAAATTACTTTAGCAATTTCTACAAATACTCTAAATTACTTTAACAGTTTCTACAAATATTTAAGAAGTATTCTAGTAATTTTTTTTTTAATTTAGTAGTTTTAAATTAATTTTTAAAAAGTAATTTAGTTTAACAATTCGAAATATTAAATAAACTATTTTGATAATTCAAATTATATCATTTATTATGAGTTAATAAGTAATAGATTTAATTTACAGGCAAAAAAATTTAATTTAAAAAATTAAAACTTTTCATTTAAAAAAAAAAGAAAGAATATTATCCAATAAATGAATTACTTTTGCAATGTCTTTCGCTAATATAATTCTTTAATTCAAATAATTATAATTTAATTTAGTAACTTAATTTTAATTAGCTGAAAAAAACGAAAGGTAAGATTTGTCAAATAAATTAATAAAAGAACCGGTGCTGGATTTTCGATAATTTCTTTTAGCGTTTCCTCCAATACGTCAATTTCCTTCCTGAATGTATTCACGCGACGTTGCGTTAACGCATAGCAATCATCACACGGTAAACAACCAGCTTGAAGATTGTAACGATTTTCAATACAGTGATCACAACGTCGTCCTTCGATATGATCACGACATAAACATTGACCTGAAATCAAACTGATCATCAAATTAAATCAAACCTGAAATTAAATCAAACCTTACCATCAAATCAAATTAAATCAAATAATATTACAATCTCATTTTCACTCCTTTTTTCTTTTTTTAAATAATACAATTTAAATGAAGAATTTTAAAATAGAATATACTCAAGACTTTCTTTCTCTTTCTCTCTCTCTCTCTCTTCCTTTCTTTCTAGGTGTAGAGTCAATTATAGAAGTACCAGTAATTGCAGAAAATTAGAATTGTTAAGTAAGATCTTTATTATCATACTTTTTATGAATAGTACGAAACAAAAAGAATTTTAATTCAAATAAATTGAAAATTTTCAATTTAAGTAAGTAAAGAATTGTGTTGTAAAATTATTTCAAATTAAATTTTAAATTTATATTACTATATATTACTTATTATTATTATAAATTTAAAATTACTTTTTCTTTTTTCCTCAAAGATTTAACTAAAAAAAAAAATGAAGAAAACATGATTGCATGATGATTCATGCAATACTGATTAAGCCAAATTATCACTTTGATAATAGAGAGTTAATATTTCTATCATCAATAAATGAAATTATAAATTTGAGATATATGAGTTCCTAAAATTGAAATTATCAATTAGAACTATGATCTGATGCATATTCTAAAATGATTACATATCACTTCTTAACTGATAACAAACATACATACCAGTGATAACATCACATTGTGGTGATTCGGATCCGATAACTTCACAATCACATGGTTGACAACCATTCAATCCGAAACCGTAATGCTGTGGTTCACATTGATCACATCTGAAATCATATTCAGTTTTCTTTTTAACTCTTTACTTACCTTTAAGACGAAAGTAAGATTTACATCTTTCCTTCAAGAATTCAATAATTGTAAAACTTAATGAAATTGTAAATGGTCAATTTTGTTTCGTAAAAAAAAAAATTCAATTATTTTTTTGATAAGCATGTAGAAGAAAAAAATTTTTTACATTTAATTCCTAATTAATTAATTAATTAATTAATTAACAAACCAATGATCAAAAGCTTTCATGAAATAAAAAATTTTCTTAAATTCAAAATAACAACTGGACAATTGAAGTGATAACATATGAATGATAAGAATAATTTAGTTGTATATAATTTGATATATACTATAAAATATAAAATTGATATATATTTATAAAATCTAATATTAGCTGAAACAAAAAATTACTCTCAGTAATTTCAATTCTTATCAATATCATTTGATCTTTTTGTAGAAACAAAAAAGAATTATGATAAAAAAAAAACTGAAAATTTGAAATCTCTATCAATATTTCAATTTTATTTCAACTTTTCATATTTCTTTCTTTTTTTTTTTTT